>QNGE01006946.1:0-26873 GCA_008508345.1 Paragonimus westermani
CGCGCATACCACCAGATCCCGGTTGCAGACGAGGATGTCGCCGAGACAGCCGTCATCACATCATTCGGTTTATTCGAATTTGCACGTATGCCGTTTGGTTTGCGGAACGCTGCACAGACGTTTCAACGTTTTATCGACGACGTCCGGATTTCGTCCACCGTTACATCGACGACCTATTAGTTGCAAGCGCTTTTGAAGAAGAGCACCAGATTCATATGGGTCAGCTCTTCGACAGATTAGCAACTTTTGGCATAACGATTGAGACGGAAAAGTGTGTTTTTGGTCAGCCAGCAGTAAAGTTTTTAGGGCACCACGTTGACCAGCACGGTATTTGACCTTTAACCGATAAGGTAGGAGTAATCCGCGATTTTTCCCGTCCTACCACCCTCGCGGCTATTCGTCGATTCAAGGGGATGGTCAACTACTATAGGCGGTTTATTCCACATTGCGCTCAGCTTATGCAGCCTTCAACCGATTTACTCCGCGGCCGTGTCAACGGAGTCGTAGAGCTATCAACAACAGCCATCGATTCGTTTGATAGAATCAAGGATGCATTAGCCATCGCCGTTATGTTGCACCACTTCAACTCGGCCGCGAAAATGAGTTTAGCTGTTGACGCGTCAGACACCGCAGTCGGCGCCGTACTTCAACAGTTCGTCGATGGACTCTGAAAACCGCTCACTTTCTTTTCCAGACGTTTACTCCCGTCTGAAACTAGGTATAGCACGTTCGGTCGTGAGTTGTTAACAATTCATTCGGCCGCTTGTCACTTCTGACATGCCCTCGAGAGAAACCAGTTTGTGATTTTCACCGACCACAAGCCGTTGGTTTTTGCCTTTTGCAGTAGGTCTGAAAGATATTCGCCACACGAAATTCGATATTTGGACTTCGCATCTCAGTTTTCGTCTGATGTACGCTACGTTTATGGCAGCGATAAAGTTGTAGCTGACGCTTTATCCCGAGTGTCGGCACTAGTTAATCACGACTCAGTCGACGTAAACGCCATGGCCATCGCATAACGTTCGGAAAATGATTTCCGCGCCTTCTGCCAACAATCAGCTCTAAGTCTGACTGATCAATCCTTGCCAGCGTCTGCAGACACTATCCTTTGCGATACATCTACTGGACATCCACGTACAGTAGTTCCCATTCTTTTCCGACGACGCGGAATTATCAAGCACTGTTGATCATAAACGTCAGTGGATGTTCGAGCGAAGCTTAGCCTACTTGCAACGTCTGTCCATAGGCTGGACCCAGGATAGTCGCGTCCGTGCGCAACGAGCGTCTAAAAATTCCAAAACCGTGGAGCAACCGAATCGGATCCAAAAGGAAAGACAGTCGTAATGGCAAATATCTTATTAATAAGGTGCTAATGTTAAAGAAAATTATGATAAAATAAATGAGAGAAGATAACAACAAGCCTCGATATTGAATCCATCAAACGAACCGTTTCCAAGACTTACGGTTCACGTAAATATGATCAAACTTAACAGTCACGCAATGACGGAGGCATCGAGCGGAAACAAAACCAGGGCGCATATAAACATTGGCCCGGCAACGGAAGGAATGGAAGAACTACGTGGAAACAACTTTCCACAAGTGAACAATATCAAGATTTAGTAACACATCAAGATTGACACTCACGGAAGAAATGATATATATCGCGCGTGTAGCTTCAGTAGTCGCGTCAGTCTACGGGAGCCGGTTTTCTTTTCCGGGAAAACTCAAGTTGAACGGCTTACTAGTACGCTAAATGACCTGGAAGCCGAATTTTCCAACTGAATTCTTCGAGGCAGTATGTCAGTAGTAGGTGTGTTTGTGATATATATGATAATTGTGTGATATATACGTGTACTAGATATATAAGAAATACGTAACGTGTGTGGGAAAATGTCTGCAAAACTGTGCAAGCATGTGCTTACGTTTATATGGGTATTTTGTGTAAGAGAATATGTATGTGTAAATATGTATACATATATATCTACATATGTAGAAACACATAGGTATACATATATGTAGATGGATATGTATATATGGGCGTATGTGAATAAACCGTTATAAACCAGTATATATGCATATGTATGTGTATGTGTACATAATATTATTAGCGTTTGTTCAAATGTACATACATCTGTGCACATGGATGTGTGGGTATATATAGATGTGCACATGTCAACATATATGTGTGTGTATATATGTATGCACGTATATATATATATATATACATATGTATATGTGAACATTTGTGCGTTCAATACGTAATGATTCATGTAGCAGCCTGGATATTTCACTGGCCTGTCTGCGGTATGGTGTGTAAAATAGTTCCAAAACTCATAGTTGCATATTGTATCTAGGCTTTTAAGAAAGCTTGCATGATGCACGCCGTCCGATTGTTTGTCTACATGTCATGTGACCGCAGCGCGAACCAGAAGGACACACGTGTCACATTCTTCCGGTTTACTCGCTCGTCGACGGCCGGTCTCTAGCCTCTCTAGCTACTTCGCGTGTCGGTGCCTTTTATAGCGCTATCAGAGACCTCCTGTACATTTCGTCGAGTAAAGATTTGGTCTCTCTCCTCAACGGCCTTTTGTTTTTCGCGTCTGATAATTGCGTACCTGGGGAAAAAGCGACTTAGTGCAACCAGCACTAAATACATATGCATATATATGTACCCTAATGTGTATGTATATTCATAATAATGTGCACAATAATGCACGCTTCTCAACGCATATTTGAGAAACACGCTAGGTTGTGCGCGTCCACCGCAGGTAATTAGGAACTATACAAGAACGAGTAAGCGAACAGTAGCACAATCGTGAAGCCTGCTGCCAAAACGGACGTGTTCCAAAAGCAAATGACTGTAGTTTACGAAACTTTGACGCACAAAACAGAAAAAAAGATATTCGTGTCTGTATACAAGAAAAGCTCGTAATGAGGAAGAATCCTAATGTAAGAAGGAGGACAAACGAGATGGGAATAAATTGGACGAGGACCGTGGCCATCAACCTTACATTGCCACTGTAGTATCATTCCTTTCTGCAGAAAAGTGTTCGCATTCAGAACGGACAGCAGGAGGTACTGTAAATTAGAATGAACAACTGAAGTGATTGAATTGTGTGCAGCAACGGGAATAAACGATATTTTTGACAATCACACTCATCCATAAATTTCCGATGATTTCGGTTTTTACCTACTTTCGTTTTAGTCAACCTATCCATTTTTTAATATCCGTCCCGGGGAGAAAGCCACAACTCACTCCATGACTGTCCAGCTTAGCTTATTTCTCCGCATACTCTATTTCCCAGGGTCGATACCAATACATGAGGATCAAGGCACCAAGCCTTTGAGTTCACTGTCGATCGGTTTCCGGTCATTAGTAGTGAAATGGTAGTAGTCCGTTGGGCAGGTTCCAACATGCGTTTATATGTTGGATTCATTGTTAGACTTCAGTTCAGCAAGATACTGCTCACAATACAAAGGTATTGCGAGCAGTATCCTGCTGAACTGATAGGTAGCGTGAGCACCATCGTGATTGGCTTGACAACGATGTGATTAAAACAGTTTCTGGCGCGACCGTCGCTCATTTGATAGACTCTAAACATTCCGTCAGTAAGAAAGATACCTTCCAGACTAGCTACTAAACGTCAAGAAATTGATCAAAAATGGTGAGATTTCGAACGCTGACAGCTGCCGAGGTCACTAGTATCCGATTTCACAACCGTGACCTTTGCACTCAGTAGGAGTTCTTGTAGACTCCTAATGTCTCCTGACCCACAATCCATCAAGCCCATGATCTGGGACAGTGATTGCGTAACTGATAATAAACACGCTATCCATAACCTCTATTGACCATTTGTTTGTCTCATCTTGCTTGCTGTTTTCATATTTATCGTGTTTGAACTCGCCTGATGATCGAACAAAGAAAGTGATTTGTTATTTTTAATATGAGACTTCAAGGCAATCAACAACTTTTATTGTCTTATTCACGGAACTAAAATTTTGACGGTGAAATTACAAAACAGTCCAGGGTTGGCCAACTGCTATATGAAATTCACGTGCACCGACCAGATGTATAACGAAAATTACGCGTTCTAAGACAAGCAAACGCGTACACCTTTCCGTTAGAAAATACACACGACGGTTTTCAACAGAACGTGCATCATCAACTTGGTTAACCAGTTATTTTCAGGACACGTTCAACCGAAAAGATTTCGGTTTATACTGGACTCCAAACAGCAACAAAAACAGTGTGGAGAAACGTAGCGAGAACTCTGTCAAATTAGTTCTCAAGTTGCAGTAGATACTGGAAACTGTTGCACTAGGACTTGCCTTACCAGCTCATTGTATTATATGGATTCCACCAAGTGTAACACAGAACTGACCGCTCAACCAGTATTTCTGAAATAGCAAACTTTGGCGATTACCAACGCAGCTACTGATCACTCAAATTGCAGTGCCTACATTCAACATAGCATAAATTAGGACGGTTTTGAAGCTAAATCATCTTCAAAACATTAATTATATCACACTACTCATCACCAGTATAGCTTCAATCGAAAATAACGACTTTGTTGGCCGGCAGTTGCAACCGTTCGATAAACCTTCTTGAACAATCATTTCCCTAGAAAATTCAGTGTATTTCGTACAACACGTAAATTGAGTTGGTAGTTGAGTCCAAGCATGAACCTTCTGTTCATTCAAATTGGTTTTATACCCCAGGGTGTAAAACGCCGGCTTCTTTTTAGCGTCGGTGGTTTGATTATAGCTGAAGACCAAACGTTTCACAACTGATTGTCTTCAAAATTACACCTACCACACTCAACTATCAAACACAGCTTTGTCTTTCCGTACGATCACCACGGTTTCGTTAACTTTCAGAATTGTGAGGTTCAGGTACCATAGCTTCATGCTGAGAGATTTCATCGGGTCAATGTGATCGGTTCTTTGGAAGACTTCGGGCCTCTCTCGATTGCTTGTTTGATTGTTTGTTCGCGTGGCAGATTGAGTTAACTTTTTAAGATGGTGTTCAGCCATCCGCCGGCGCAGGTACTGTCCATTCCATCGATGCACTTGTCATTACAGCTGAAAGTAGACTGATACGTGACATATGGGACAGAATAGTTAGAGGCATCACGTTTAGAGTTTCTCCACCTAACTCATGGTGATGATAAGAGAAACAGTTTGAGTGCAGAGTGTGTGCAATTTGAACAAACCAAGGCACTATACGTGAAATCCACTGTCTCCTGAACTTTGGCTTGAGAACACACTCTTTATCAGGACTACGTTGGATGCATGTTCTTTTTGTTAGGAAATAACGATTTTCTCCACTTATCCGCCGCTAACAATTGGGTGGTTAGGAGGTGGCTTTCATTTGTCCTTTTGTCGCTTGTATGAATCCAATGGGCTCTGGTAAAACGTATTTCAAGTACGTGCCGCTAGTAGACGTCAGGCAAGAAGCTAGACAGCTGGAGGTATAGGT
This sequence comes from Paragonimus westermani, assembly GCA_008508345.1. Lineage (NCBI taxonomy): Eukaryota > Metazoa > Platyhelminthes > Trematoda > Plagiorchiida > Troglotrematidae > Paragonimus > Paragonimus westermani. The sequence continues at coordinate 5,480 of QNGE01006946.1, forward strand.
TGCTCCAAGTGGCTTTTCGATAAACTGACCGCTGCAGAGTGATCCATTCTTAGTTAGCCGTCTAGAAATTTTGGACGGGCGTTTGAATCAATTCTACAATTAACTGATACATTTGAGTGTACAGGGTTAATGAAAATGAAATCTAGATCAAATTAATCAAAATAACTTCGGCATACATTTTGAATTGGTAGTCTCGGAAATATTTTCTGACATTTATCTTTCAGTTATTTTCAGAGTAACGACTGCTGTTATTGGGCCTAGAAGGTCGCCTACGGCAGGTCTATCAAAATTAAATCAAACATTCTTCATTAATAAGAAAATGGGATCTCCAAGACTTCTAGACTTTCAATAGGTGATGTGCTGCAGCAGGTGATGGAAATGTTTGCCCTGAAGTTTGCTTGCCTTCTGACACCGTTGACGTCTAGAAACGTTTAGGGCTAGCCATCAAAGTTGGAGAACTACTCATGTTAGAGACTATCCACTACAGTCGTTCGAAATACTGGTAGATGGGTGGACTCGAACTATCATGGAAAGTTTGTTGTAACAGGAAACTGCATCGCACAACTGATGAGTTGACATCTTCAAAAGACCGAAGATGATCGATGTATAAGACCGTCGCTCGTACATAACGGGGTATGATGAGACTTAACGTGTTTTCTAAATTATTCACACACATATTCGCAATCAACATATTTTTCATCCAAATGAAGGTAACCAGAATCCCTCTCAAAATTATTCAGCACGGTAGCCTTTATGGCCAATACTTTTAAAGAATTTTGTCATATTTTTTCAAATTTGACGTTTCATAAGTACAGCTTCCACAGTGGTCTGTAGCGGGTCAGTATAAAATACTTCCAAAGGTAGTTTCACAATTTCACGAAGAATAATGGAAAACAATATGTTTTGATTCCTTGTTCCTTGTTGAGCAGATAAGAGAACATTTACTAAGCTCTTCATACTCATGGATAAGCTTTAGCGGATGTACAAAGGTAAGCCTATTAATAGAAGGAAAACTTACTGGGAAGGTTGTAAACATCGGAAGCTCGGAACCAACTGTAACAGCACACTGATTTGTAGCGAAACAACAAACAAATTTTCAGATAGATCTATGAGTCTGGTGACCTGGGGTGGTACGATAAGTTGGTAGCTAAAAGAGTTGTAATAGAGGTTGATTTCCGTGCGTATGTTGATTGGTGAAAACAAACCGTCAATACGAAGTTGTGCAAGCAATTCTAGAGTGAGCAACCATCCACTAAGAAGCTGTTCTGTTTGTACGGTACTATTAGATAACATAAGTCATTCTGAGAAAGAAGAAAGTAGAGAATGGTCTGCGAAGGCATTAATATCCCGATGGATAAACATCAAGAATATCAAGAAAACCTAAAAATTTGAAGAGAGTGTGATTTTCACCCCATTTTGCGGCCGCTATCTTAATAAATTGTAGCCTTTCTCAAGGCCAGAATATATTACTGAGTTAATTTAGTCACATGAGTGGTAGTACACACACCTTACGAATTTTTTAGAAGTCGTTTTAAATGCGAAGAAAAGTTAATTCGACTGTTTTCAGTGCCGAGGAGTATTTGTTCAAATGGCCACTGGATTAACAAGAGAAAGAACTCAAACTTCTGTCAAATTTCACTTCAAACATCTTGAAGTGTCTGTTATTTCCTCATTACAAAACACTGTAATGAGGGCCATTAAGCGATGTTTGTGCCCACTTGTTACAGTGGATAGAGGAACACAATTTTTCTGACCACTGCATAATCTGAACTCATATGGCGCTGGAATTGTAGGAGCTTGTATTTTTCCGGCTGGAAGCATAAGGAATAATGTAACTGGAAAATCTGTCAGATAAGTCTTCATCAAACGGTTAAAAATAGTGTTGGTCTTAGTACTAAATACTGGAGCTCATCCGCTGAGGGAGTGGAGGAACTTTGTGTTGTAGCGGAAAGGAACAAATTTTAATAGTGAATTTGCCTTCTGTTTGCAGTAGCCTTCCAGAGTAGGTTTATTCGCAGTGCTAACTTTTACATTTGCTCTGATATTGCACTCAGAAAGATAATTTTGTTTGACCTGTGTCTGTAGAGTATATTCCACAAATGATTGACATGTATAACATCTTGTACTGAAACACAGATTATAAATGTATCTTACGCTAGTAAAGCACGAAATGACCAGCAGAATATTTTATTCACCCTATTTTGACACAGAAGACGAAAAGGCTAAAATCGCACCCTGATCCAACATATGAAGCAGTATCCTCTTGAGATAACTAATATGCTAAAGTGCCCTAAGAAGAAAGTTTTTAATTTCCATCAAGAAACACTGAACCCAGTTACGACCGAAATCACAGGTTTCAAAAGTTATGTAGTCTGTAAACCGTACTCAGCTGCTGAAAGCGAACATCTGTTTGTGAAATGGGATCCAGGAACTGAAATGCAATACTCACACGTTACTTACTTAATGGTTTTAAGATCCCGGGTTCTGAGGTATTCCGTTACATTGAGATGGTGACCAAGTTCATGCACTGAATCGATTCGGATAGCTGCGTTGACTGAAGTTTTGGTCTTGTCAGGCACAACCTTGTTAAACAAGCCAAAGTAGGACAATCGGATGAAAAACGATAGCACTCATAGGATCATGTTGCAGTACTTACCGCGTAGGGGTGCTCAGGTAGCAAGGGACCATCCAATCAACGTGCAGCGGAACCACTTTTTAGCTGCGGCACTGCCCTCTTCCGTATCGGAAACGGGCTAGAAAAGATACCCACAAACAAACCACTACGATCCCCCAACTGTTGACCACGACCGCCGGCGTATTGTCTTGTACGGCTGAAAACCATCCAGTATCACCCAGAAGTCTGATATAGCTTCGATTACATCTACTTCACGCAGTAGTGCTCAAAATCAGGCATTATTGCCATTTTAACTGCGCCATCGGGCTAAGTAAGTCAAGTGAACCAGACTTTTGGGTCACTGGCTCCTGGTGGAGTGCCCCAAGAAAACCTGTTTACGGCCATCTTTCAGGTGAGACTTTTAAGTAGGCAACTCAGAGTGGGCTGTCTCCAGTTAACCCATTGTGCGGCCCAAATAACCGAGAAGTATAAGAATTTGTTGTTCTTCTAACAATGATATGCACTGAGCTTCACAACAGAGCAATATTCGTCCGATCGTATCCCACTGAATGGCCATTTATGGGCTGCCAGAATCAATATACCGGCCAAACTCTGTCAACGGAAATCAGGAATGTATAGTTATGACGCCAGCGTACGATCCGACAGTTGGTTGTTCAAATGCTACCGAAAATTTTTTCTAGGATGTCCTCGTCGACATTCCGAAACAGACTAAACATTGACATTTTCATGCCAGCGAATGATTTTAATGCTCAGATAAATCGTCCATATCAAAAGAAGTTGATGAAGGGTATGTTCTACGTTCGGGTAAGAGACCGTCGCAGCTGTGTGCACCTCATACTCCTAACAATTCAAATGCCGCTTTTCATAGCATGGAAAGACATTACGTTAGATGGAGACCACCTTATGCTTCTTAGACGTGAATATGTATTGACCACAGAGCGGTCAGTTACAGGTGATGTCATTGTGTTAAAGGCCTTTATGCATTTTGGAGCGACCATCTGAACTCGAATCTTGTTATGGGCACACCTTCAATTTTGTCATTTGAACAGGGATCATATACTTGTAAATACAAGATGCTTAACTCTATTCAAGCAAACAGAATGTGAAGTGCGCTTACAAGAAAGCACTGGTGCGCAATATGTCCAGGTGGCGTCAGGCTAGAGGAGAAAACGCACAGTGGGAACAGATTGTGATATGTATGAATGCATGACGTGAAACGGTATGTTTCAAAGGAGCCGTATTGTTGTGACCGAACTGGATTTCTGTCACATTGGTGCACCTTATGAACAAGCCTCACTCTATTCCACCTGACCCTGATTATGGTAACGACCGTCGAGAACTCACAGGCAACCTGAACAAAAGCCAACGCAAAGACAGTGAGCACCACTTGGTGGAACAGACGAAAAGACATACACTCAACCTTCCACTTGGGAATGGCACAAATCTATTTTTCTTGATCCCCAGTTGTGCTGGCCGTCGATTCGGTGTATGTAAGACCATAGGATATCTGCGGGGGTAACGAACATATGATTTGTCTTTGCCAACCTGCGTCATCTGTGGAGTCAAAGAGACGTTTGGTTGTGGTTGAGAGGAAGAGTATGCGGTATTTGTGTGCACTCCGTTTTGCTCTATGGTTCGGAAATGTGCCCTGTACTCAGCGAAGATATCAACAGGATTACTGTGTTTGAACATCGTTGCACTTGCCAGTTAGTCCACATTAGGTGGACTAATCAGGTGAGCAATAAGGCCATTCAGCGTCGCATATTCTGGAATGCTCGGGATGCACGGTCAATTGGTTGCACAGCCTGCAGTGGTTGGATCACGTACTCCGTATGCCACTTGAGCGCTTACCGTGGCAAGCCCTATACAATGAGACCGCTAACAACTGGATAACAACCGAGCAACAACGTATTACGAAATACGAAGAGCTTGGCTGTTCCACTAAATGAAGTCTGTAGGTGACGCTTGTTCAGCTAGGGTCTTCGTGACCACCCAGGTCGCTTATTAGAAACGTTTGCTGACATGATAGTGTGCTGCGGTCAGTGGCATATCTGCACGCTGACCGTTTCCCTTCCTTCCGCTTAGCTGTCCTATGTTGATTTTTAACCGTTTCAATAAAGTTTTTCCCCCAGGGTATTCTGTGTAAGTGAGTATGCTAGCGATGAGTCGAGCCACCGTTCCTTCTGGTTAGGCTAAATGCCGTTGTGAAGATGCTGGTCATAATGAGACTTCCGGTGTCTCCCGTCCAACGTTTGATGAGGTTATTTAAGCATTCTGATGGCAAGCTTAAAAAGCAAAGTGTGTCTTAATAACTCAGACATTCTGGGAGAAATAACAGGCTTCAACCCGCATTAGGCAAGTTTGCCAAATGGTTACATTGAGATAGTGAGTATCTGTCTGTAGACGTTTATGCTCTTCAAACTAACGCGTGATTCTCTAAAGGATACTGTTTGTTACATTTTTGAGCGATTCCTGGATGACTCATTAGCAGTTCGGGATCCAACGAAGTGTGCCCTCCTGCGGACCAAATGATCAACTGGTGGAAAAATGTATTACGTATGCCACATCAGTTTAGCCAACCAACTAACCGGAAACATTCTTTTAATGGAATTGCCTAGTAAACTCTAGAACAGTCCACTTGCATTTTAAAGTATCGTTTCTCGGTAGAGGTAGTTCAGTGCAGACTTGACTTTCATCCTACTTACCAAGCAGTCGTCAGGTACGCTGGTGGTCAGAGGGACTGGGAAGAGTTAAGAGGAATATAGACGCAAGAGAAAGCAACCATAGCCTATCGTGCATACCAGGATTGCAATTTTTCGTAGAGAAGACAACATGTGACCACTGGCTGTACTGAGACGTCGGGCTCGTTATGACTGTTACAAGTCCACCATCTTATTAAGGCATGGCAACTGCCGTTGTTTTCTCCACGTATGTGAGCAATTTTATTATGGATAATAGGCTACGGTTACTTTCCCCTACACCATTACTCTTCAAATCTTTTCTCGCTTACAATTTCTTGATGACCGACTTGCGAAAACCGTTTATTGCATCTTATTTTCTAAAACTTCCAAAGTAAATCCAGAGGCACAGAGTCAAAACGAGCTTTTATCCAATTTCAAGATATTCGGTAAACATTATGAATACAATCTATCAGCGAACTCACAAAATACTGTTCTTGTGGTCTGTCGTTTGAATGTGCCTCACGGACAGAGATTAACGGAACGATTACTATGCCGGCGTTTTATTGGAACAACAAAAAGTTGAGAGTGACAAACGGTAACTTTTTGTTAAGAACGGAAGATATTTTGCGAATTTTACGACATGCAAAGCTGCTGTATTTCAGCTGAATTATAAAAAGGATTGAAAACAGTTCCCAGATTGTTGCGATGAAATTAATATTTCTAATGCCGTCTTAGTCGATGTTTTCGAAGACTATAAAGTACTGCACACACTGTAGTAATGCTTTGTGGAATGTATGATAAAGACAGCAGCTGCAAAGGTTTGGTCCGTCATGGTTCAACGCTATGTAGGTAACCTATTTCGTCAGTAGTTAACATGTACATTTTTCATTCGCATTTGTGTTATCAATTTGTTATATCACAAGTACAACTATGTTTGCCCAAACGCACTGATGCACATTTTATGATGTCTTCAACTGGCTGCAACACCAGATCTTTCAGACGTACCAGCTTGAAGCATCTGGTAGGAAGCAGTCATGTCACTGACCTTAAATGAGTGTTTGCAATCACAACGTAACTTTTGCACCTCTAAAATATACTGTTGTTTAAGGTGTAACTGACCAAAATACGCAAAGTGAAAGCAGAATTGTGTATACAAATGAAACGTAGAAGTTCAGCCGTAGCTTAAAATAAGTAACTAAGTCCCAAATTACCCTACGGCATTCACTTACGTTAATAAGCATGTTCCTTTTTAACTGTTCCAACTACTTCGCCAAATATAATGTCGTTTTCTGTCTCCAATAAATTGTGTCACATTTGCTTTCCACAGATATTTCTAACGTTACGCACATTCAACTTTGTAAACGTTTGACCTATATATTACCTCCTAACCGTTGGGTATAGGTTTTCGCATTGACGCTGGAAGTGAAACACCAAAATAACTGTCTCCACAGTTTTTGTTGTGTACAACTACTTTTGCTTAATCTGTCGTGTGTACTGGTGATAAATTATGCTGCTTTTTGCAAGTATACCGATTTTAATTCATGTCCGTTGTGAATATTGTAGCAATGTCACCGACGCAATCATTCCAAAAGCATGAATCTCGAATTCCATCTGCTGACGGCGAACAAATCAGGGCGTCATTAGTGAACTCTAGTCAAAGTGCGAAACTCGGGGACGATGTGCTTTTCAATGTGCGCCCACTTGAAAACCCCTAGGATTATGAAATCTAGAGGCTTCGTGTTAGTATTGAAGTTGTAACAATTAGTCTTCGACCACTTATAAACAGTAAAAAAATTCTGTCATTTTTACTGTAGAAACACTAAGTTTTGTTCCCGTTGTTCCCAGTGCGCTCAAAGTTATAATTTGTGGTTTGTACCTCCAGCGTTTTCGTAACCAGTGGAGTCACGTTTGGAACATTTTTGTTGCAAACAAAGGTAATCGGAAAACGAAAATTTTCTGCATCTTAACCAACCAGTTATTACTTTATCCTCGCCACGTGCCCTCGCTCTCACAGAACGTTTTAAACCTGAGGATGTCCTGAATATATTTTCGTCAAAAAAGATGCATTCATGTTTCTGGCTATGTTTGATGTAATTATATGTCAACGAGTGATCGGGCAATCGACGGTTCAATGCACGATAGTTGCTACCTCTTCGCCACGAAGTTAATTTACCTAGCTACGCTCTTGAAAAAGTGATCCTTCAGATTTCAATTTTGAAAAAGTGTGCGGAGGCACTGGACTATAAGTACTTTACGGTTTCCGTCGTGGTAAGACTGGTGTACTTCTCAGAGGCAGCAAACCGGTAAGTCTGACCTTGGTTTGTTTCCTGAAAGGCAGCCAATAGGAAAGCAATATCAGTTGTGTGTGAATGAGTGGGACACATTCCGATATGACTGATAGCCCGCAATGGTCCACCATTGGTGGGATTCAGTGTGGTCTTAAGATATTTAGTCCAGGAAGTCGAGGAAAACTGGGGATTGCTTCTTGGGACGTAGCCGTTAATTATAGAGCCTTGTAAAGGTTACGTTCTCCACTGGTAACAGTAACAGTCTTATTGAGCCTCAGAAAGACTTGTGAATCTGCCAAAAGCCTAGAAACGTTCCAAACGATTTTATTTAGTGAGCACCGTCCATCTTTTAACAACCATGTGTGGTTAGTAAACGTGTTGTCACATAATCGCAACGTCATTTCGGAGGGCAGACATGTCTCTCCCCCTTTATCCACACTGCCAACGAAAGCCGAAAAATTTAACACAAAGGGGGAAAATCACTGTAGCAATCCATAACTATGATATAGCTTCAATAAGAGACAGTTTTTGAGGGACTGGTTGACTCGTGTTAAACGTTATTCGCCCTTTGAATACACCCTAATGCCTACGACTGATCAACTGTCACCAAACCTCACCTTCATATGACTCGGCTTGGGTTTCGTTAACTGAACGGTTTAACGCTTTGGGTTGGGACGGGCAGGGTTATCCCCAAGATATACTGACAATCATCCTTTCTCTGATTGATCATATCTCACAGGTCGTTGTAAATGGTTTTCACTATTAAATTCAACCGGAGTATACTTTGTACAACAGTGTCAATTACACATATTTTTAATTGGCTAATGTAGCGAACGTTTGGTTAACCGAACATATCCACAACCAGTTATCAATCCCTTATCCGTGGATAAACTATGATGGTTGCGTGTGAGACCGTCTGTGAACCAAGAGTACACGTTTTACAATTCTCCCTATCGAACCAGAAGATTCATAAATTGTTGAGGCAGTTTTATCATCCTAACCCCCTCTGTCGACAACCACAACTTAGCACAATCTGTTCACCAAGCGCTGTGGATTGTTTGTGTGAACACGCAACGGGATATGTATTGCAGAGTGTCACTGGGAGCGCTATAATTTAGTACACGAAGTAAACTGATTCTCGGTGGATCAGTGTAAAGTTCTCGGTTTGGTTCAACCTCATTATGGAATAAAGTCAAATGTTGTCTGTAAGAGATACTGATAAAACAGATAAGAAATGTCCCTTGCAAGAACACTGCTATCCGTTGACTATTTGAATATTATTTTAATAAATAACATTTCACCACAAATGTTGTTCATATTACCACTGTTCTAAGATGTAACCGGTTCCGGCGGTAACAAAACGTTTGCCAGTTCCAACACAGCTTTGTCTATTACTCTATGATGAATACAACGAAAACCAAATTAATCTAGATAGAATATGGGTAGCTTTAATAAAACACTGTGAAACACGACATAACTGTTCTGTACTCACAGAGTGGCTGCTTTCAGTTCAAACTGATGTAACTGATGTACACTTTGTGCATTCAAGTTAACGAAGTATTAACAGGTCAGACGTTAAGTTTGTATGATTGAGTTAGTGAGAAATATTAAAAAACTCTGCAGCAATTAAAAGCGACAGTTAAGAAGGCGTATGGTTGCGGCTAAACATCAGAAAGCACAGGATTATTCTTCATAAGTATTCGGCAGTAATCCTCTAGGTAATGCACGTTCAAGCGCAGAATTCCACTAATGGATCAACGTCGTGTTTCAGTAAAATTAGTTTATTTTTAAAGCACTAGTATTTATCTGTGCAATTCATCTGGACGCTAGAGAGACAAAATGAACGAAAACGAGAGCAGATTGGTGATAACCGAAGCAAATTGACGCTGTGGGTTGCAGTTCTTTCGTAGAAATATTGGAGTTGCGTGTTCTATGAACAGTGCATTATTACTCACCGGAACTTCGAGCTTGTGTTATAGGACAACATATTTAAAGGGTAGATGATGTAGAAAATATGATTTATTACCGTGAAGTCTTTGGCAATCAATACCTGCATGTTCCACGTTTTGTTGTGAGCTGTTTCACTTATTCACATCAACGACCATATCAAATGTTTGGGAAGTGCTGAACGATTCTCTGAGGCAGACACCAGTGGGTCCTACTAATGTAGGGGTTTGCATTGGTACCGTCTGAAAAGATAGATAACAAGTGTGAGACAAAATAATTGAGTGAGTTGATTCTTGTGTTTGCTGTTCAGGTGGAAGTCAACAAAAACATCTGGACAGCAGAATATTTGAGTTTCAAGATAGAAAGCATTAGTCAAGTGATCCCACACAGGTACCGTTTAAATATAGTGTTCGTCAGAACTGACTTTTGAAACAGCCTTTCCGGTTTATGATCTCTGCTTACCTGAAACTTTTAATGCTGTGTATCAGTCAACAACATTTCGCTTGAGAACTGCTTCTTTTGTGTGAAGTGGTTTATTCTGTAGATCAATTCATCCCCGTCAAACAATGTTCTGACGACTCTACATTCATGAGTGATGGGCATGAAGGCATATTTTTGTCGTCGTCCTAAAGTTTTTCCACTTGCCACAAAAGGCTTTTTATCCCCGGTGTTATTTATAGTCAAACCAAAACCCAGACTCCTTACTTGAGTTTCTTTTGGCTTAGTATTACTATTTTTATCAGTATTGAAATGTTAACCACTCTCCATTTTGTGCTTCAGATGTGAGCCCAGAAATTATGCAGTCAGTACAAGTAACCTGAAGGTCAGCTTTACACCTCCGAAAAGTTCATAAAGAGCTTCAATGGAAATGGCGTGAAACAAATAAGAGGCCACGTCAGCTGCATCTGGTTTTGTTATCAGATTGCAACTGATCACATTATGCAGGAAAATGTATTTAGATTTATCTCGAAAAACGTGAAGTCATACACAAGTGACACTGATTCATGTAAACGCTGAACGAAAAGTAATGTTCGATATATACTACTTCACAACTCCCATTGTAAGTGAGTGTCAGCTGATTCATTTTTCGGTAGATCCATCAGATTATTCACCGTCTACTGATTCTATTTTATGTTCAAAACATCCTAACAATATTTGTTGTAATTCCGAAGTGTCACTGTAGTGAGGATAGACGGTCGCGCCATACTACTCACACAACTATTCAGTAGCCGCTGGGATCGAAATAACCGCGGGATAAATACGGGAGACATATGGGAAGGATCTTTGGAAGGCAGAATGACATTTAATGACTTTTGCCACATGATGGAACTGAGATATGGTGTCCAAAGCGACTGGAGCATCCTCGGACTAATGCGGTGTGCAAATGAGTGTTTTGTTCCTAGTCCCGTTGAGACGATTAAGTGGTGTGTGGGTTTCTCCAACGAAACAACCTCCGTGTCATCCGCTTTCTGGATTCACAACAGCACACTTCCTTGATGAGGTTTATCAGAGCGTCTTATTTTTTCGTGAGCTCACAATGGATAATAACCTCTGCTCGCGACAAAAAGATGTGTTTATCGTACAATATTAATGGGACATTAAACACACGTAGTCAATTCTAGCAAAGTATATGTCGTCATTGTTTTTTGGCCTGAAACGGAAGTACAAACTATGCGTATCATCCACGGTAAGGCCTGCGCACACTAAAATGTACGACTAGTATTCCGCGGGCAACAACATATATATGCACCAGTAAAGTATCCCCGGTCTGGTAAGCGGCAAGGAAACCTAGTTAACAAACCAGACGTCGAACTGTCTTTAATTGTTCAGTATGAAACAGGAACCAAATAGAATGAACTAAACTTGCATTTGATTAGTTTGCTGTAAACCGTTGTCTTACCGTGGCTGCCATCAAAAAGGATTGGTTTTGCTGTCCACACTGCGTTGCCCAAAAGCTGGAAGTGAATCTTAAGCTTTCCTACAGTGACGTCTCAGTACGCACCATAAGTGAGGTTGGCATTTTGCAACTGCAAACCTCTAGTGGATTTATCGAAACAGGTGAAGAAGTGGCCAACACTCTGTGTGAACAGTATGTAAGTGTGCATAACTGCAAGTTTCAAGCGACTTTCGAGGACATGGGCAGCAAATTATCTAAGTTGTCTCAAATTTCAATTTTGTAAGTCGGAATTAAATTGAATTAGAAATCACCCGGTCCAGGTTTGATATCTCCTGTTGATCTGAAAAGCTGCGCCACGGAACTGGCGAAACCGTTTACAGAAATTTACAGTCGCCCGTTGTCAACCAGCCGTTCACCGAAAGCTCTGAAACTGTTCACAATTGTACCTACTTTCACAGATAACTGAACGACAAGCTATTGATCGGTAGCGTTGCTTTCATTGGTCTCCAAAGTAATGGAGAACATACTAAATGACTAGCCAGGCCAAGGTTGAAAAACTCCGGCTGATCACCAAAGAGCACTTAGACAACCGTAGAGAAAACTCATAGGTCACGAATCTGTGGATTGCACGTGATTTTTGAACAAAGACTATCGAAATAAAATTAACCATAGATATAGTTCATTTTGACCTTTCAAAGCCTTTAACAGGATAGACAATTTAACCTTACTGCAGAAACTGAATAATTTTAGCCCCGATGAGTGTTTACGGACGTATCTGTTGTTAACTGTCTTCGTTCTTAAGCTACTGAGTATAGTCAAATCGTCGATGTTTCCCTAAGCTGACGGTACAAGGCTCTGCTGAGTTCTAGAGTATCTTAAAGGTGGGATAAACTCAGAGAAGGAATTGGATTGACCATACAAAATATGTTGCCCCTCAGTAACACAGCTTGTAGAACCACACAACTTCGCCACCAAACGTGTACTAGGTATTAACCTGGCGGAAAAAACCTGTTCATATCAGAATGTGAGTGTGACCTAAGAACCACAGTAGCGGACAGTTCTAATCTGTCTACAAATAACCCTGAAAGTTTCAGGAAGAATTTGTGGGATCTTCCATCCGGAAGTGTTTCCCAACATGTTCGCTTCCATAATCCGCCCACACCTGGAAACAGATATTCAGGCCATTCAATCTTATGTTAAGCAGAATTTAGCACTTATCAAAGTTGCTCACAAACAAGCCCTTGAAAGAATTATAGGGTTTAGGAACATCCGTCACCTCGAAATATTGGTAGAATTAGGGGAATTCTCGATGAAATACAGGCATCTCAGTGAAAACTACTTCATACCTACAAAGTACTCCCTGCAGTTAAAACCCGATTAACTTATACACCAATCAGTCTTGTCTTTATAGTGAACAAGTGGCTGGTTGTGATGATAATGATACGCCGGATCCTCAAAACAAAGGAAAGGACGATTCATGAAAAAGAAACTGAATTTTGACCAAGCTGCGGATGTGCCGATCCCATTTTTATACCACGACAGCTACTGTGGAGTTGACATTTTCGTAGGCAGACAACGTTAGGGTCGTTTTAGCCGTGAATGTGCTTTCGATTACGATACTCCTAATATCATCTAGAAGTGTCTCCATCAAAATAGTGTCACAGATATATGCCAGTCTGCTGAGCTATTTGTTTGGTCAGCACCTCTAGTGTTGATGACCAGGATTGTCTGCTCCTTCACTTTATTCTTAATGTTTTCTCAGACTAATTTTTACAGAAGAGCCGCCTAGAGAATCCAGTACCATTAATACGGAATTTATCTTTCCCCAATAATAATGAACCGGACAGTGGCAAATGAAATCGTTTTGCTACGCTGTGCTGTCCAAGACATTCGGATCACGCCAATTGAGGTGACTGACAGAGCTGATCCCTACGAAGTGCACATCTTTTCTTCAACCATCCTAAGTAGTGATTCCGAGTCGAAGCATTTGTGGTCTTATTTGCTTCACTGCCAACGGTCCACTCAGCAGTGAGAACGGTTTCGCCTAATTAAGTGGCATCACATTTTCATTCCATAATACTTTTAGAGAGACGTCAGGAGACCAGTGAAAACCGAACTTGACCTTCGCCAGCCTATGTCATGTGCAATATGTGGTTGTCTCACTGTCTGTGTATCACCGTGATTTCGCAAATCACTCGCCCGCATTTTCAGAAACCTGGATGTCTCTGGCCTCCCACCTTTCTTTTTCCTCAGCTTCTTGGTGTACTGTGTGGTGAATGTTTTGTCCATTTTCCCCCACTCATCCTATCCCTTTTAGAATGCACTGTCATGTACTGGTATATCAAGCTACTTCTTGACTTACATTTTCAATGTTTTTCTCAGTTTAGATAGAGATAAAGGTTTCGCTTTCGAGCTAGCCTATCATTTAGCTAACCATCATTGACCGGCTGACAACAAGGCCCCTTGGTCTTATTCCTGTGAGTTTACGTTGGATACGTGGTGTGTGTAGAACTGTAAGTTGTGCGGTGCAAGCCACTTGTGATGATGGTTGAGCACAGCCTTCCTTTGACTTCGACAATTCTGAAAGGTTAATCCGAAATGGATGTTACCAACCGTGAATTATTTGGTAACTTACATCACCGGGTATCACTCGCTGGGGCAATCACCCACGAAATATGAATAGCTTGTCTTTTTCACGTGAGTAGGTTTAATAAGAGATGGCTACTCGGTTGGCAACAGTACTCTCTCAACTCGCTGGCTAGATACGTTACTCACAATATAGACTACTGTAGTGCGTGACGTTTACCTCCACAACACTGCTAGTGGACTGGACTGGTTTTACCTTTGCTCAGTTGCACGTTTCCATTATTTTTAGAAGAAATTTCGTCATTTAAAATGATCTTTGTTGACGATGAAGCGGAAGGTGGCTTGATCCAAGGTGCAATTATTCTAGCTCAAAGATCTGTATAAATAAACGGTCGGCAGGAATCGGCGGTAATTTTAGAAGAGCCGGATTGACAGTTTATCAACTAGTTTGGAAGTCGGACACAAGTAGAGTTTTGGCTAGTCTGTTTACACCCACCTTTTGTCTTATGGCAATACCTGGGGAGATTCCAATGCCTCTTATTTGGTCGCGTCTTATGTCAAATAGAAATTAATCCGACAGAAACGTTTTACAGCGTATATTTTTGTTCGCCTGTTTTTCAGAGAGCACCGGGCATATATACTTGCTAAACAGTACTATAACAAATCGATCGACAACAGGTTCCACAGTTAGAATTCTCACCACAGCTACTCATTTTTTCAAGGTGGGTTGACTGAATCTGTGACAGACATATATATCCAGTGAAAGTTTGTGGCAGCGAACCATCGCCTGACTCACCAGAATTAATGAACTCAAGTGTGAATTCCAGTAACGGATACTGAATTAAACAAACAAAAATCTGGCTCAGAAGGTTTATCATTTTGCCAGCTCATCTGTTTTACACTAGGGGGGGGGGGAACAAGTTTGCTTGCTCCAGCTAATCTCAATAAAAATATCCTGCCAACGAGTAACTGAGTGAAAAATTCTCAAATCAGTAGATCTGAAGAATTATAATTGCATTGTTCATTTTGCCCCATTATTGTAATATTGCGTCATTTTCATTAATCGGCTGACTTCCAGACAGTCAGAGCCGTGGGGATGCTCATGTAGTCTCTGTTCATCGAAAAATTTTTAGCAACTAGATTGATCAATAGCCGTGTGTGTGTGTGTGACTAACACATTTCCCGGGTTGCATTGTTTTATAATTTTATTTTAGTCCCCCTCTTACTTGAAGATAGCGCATAGTGTATGTACTACACAGTCTGCCTGGGGATTGCAACTGTCGAAGCCAAACACAGTATCAACCATCATTTATCTAACAAAAAATTCACTGGCATAAACAATTTCCTCATCACAACCCTTTTCGTCATTACTACATGCATACTTTTCTCGAATGAGACGGTATCATCAAATTTTAATCCAACCAAGGAGTCGCCTTTGCCGAGTCGAAAAGTTTGATTTGCGACAACAGATAGTTTTTAGATACTCTAAAGCAGTAAGGATGCAGTTCACACTATTCTGACCAGAAACACGATTACTTTATCCCGGTGGGCTAGTCGGTTCACTATTATGTCGGTTACCTGCACAATTTTGACCGATTTCCAGGTGGTACTATGAAGAGCAAGCGTCTCAATTGAATATATCAGCGGAAAAGATTAATTTATTTTCATCCCAAGACTTTTCAAAGCCCAGTTAGTAACCGACTTCCATGAACACTTGCACGCGTGCGCACCGACGTGAGTTCGCTAAGCCCGTGCGGATACGCGCGCACAGGTGCACCGGCACATTTGAGCAGACAGCTATCAACCGTAAATTGACAAATGGTTTTACTCAGCATAAGATGACTGCACATTCATGGGCTAAGATCAATTATTCTCTCATGAAGCAAGCAATCCAGAGAAAATGAACCAATTTAAATTACCACTGTCGACCAACTGCTTAACTGACGCGTTCCGTTGAAAACTCCTAATACGCAGCTCATTAATCAGGTAGCCACTGAGGTTCACGTTTTTAATCGGGCTTGCTGTGAAAATCATACATTCAGCAACACGGAATGGTGACTGCGTGTAACGTTAATGGGACTTAGTCATAATTTTTGGTTTACCTATTGATCGTAACTTATTAAGTCAAAGGAATAACTAACTATATTATTGATCAACAACGTCCGAATGAGTATGGGTTGAAAACGAGCTTGACTACCGTGCATTCCTGCATGACTTATGCAAGTGAATTACACAGATTTTTGAGACACAGAATAAGCAGGTAAATTTGTTGACACGAATTTCTTAATTGTTGTGTTAACAGTTTACTCTGATTTTATTGCATCTTGGAAACGCGGACTTTTCGATTCACAGATTGGCATAGGGCTTGTTGCAGATTGTTTGACTTTTCGTTTCCTATTGTGTTACGAGGTAGTGCTGTATTGTGTGATACAGGTAACACATGGACCTTCCACGAGAAAGCTTCTTTGGCTGACGTACTCTTCCCCTAGTAAAACATCCTGTTTGTTAAATCACATTTCCACGAACTCAACGACAGTCACTCCTCAAATAGTCCGCTCACCTCTTCTACCTCGTTTTTGGGACTGCAGAGTTTTCAGCTGAGCAGCCGTACTTCTTTGCTTTTCATCTCACTCCAATTCTGCGCTAATCCCTTTAGCATAGAACTCGAGGGACAGTACACCTGGCGTACATCACTTTTGTTTCACCTGAAGTGTTTTTCTTTATCGCGGTTTTTTGACAGAACAAAGTTTGGCACCTTACTTAGGGTTTTAGCTATCCGGATTCTTCAAGCTTCCAGTTTTAGGATCTAGTTATATGCTTTTGAAACCTGCATCCTCTACAATGCTTGGTCATCTATATCTGGTATGCACTGACCGGCTGCTCTGTGCTTACCGTGTGCTTTTGCTTTGAGACTTCTCAAGCAGTTTGGCGTTGCAGCACGTATAGGAGGTTCTCTTCTCAACGGAAACCATTGTGTGGATCATCACCATAAACAATTTTAAACTGAGCATCAATCAGGGTTTCATTAGCTTAGTTTTTACCCCTCCAACGGTGAAATGCAGAACCAGGACAAGTATCTGGACTAACCTTCTATCGTACACAGCTGTGAGCAACTGAAGTAAATTGCTTTCCGAATAGGTCTAGGCTAACACGGTTACTGAATTCAATTATAAGCTTGGTGGATGCTAGTTGACAGTGTTCAAGGATTGAGAAAGCGACCGTGATCCACTTAGGTAGACCCCACTCCGCTTCTCCCTGTCAAACTCTGTCATGTCTTTATTTTCATTTCTACTATCATAATTGGGAACTTTAAATAGGATTTTAGTTGTTAATTGGTTAGTTACCTGGTTTTTCCCTAACCGTCTTCCGGTCCTCATAGTCAAACACTTCCATTGTTATCCAACAACCTGAAGGAAGTCACGTTGGCATCCAAATTCAGTGGGATCCTATCCACTTACCCAAGCATACCACGATTTCTAAAGGTAATTCGACATTTGTTTATCATCATCATTTGAACATTCGATAATCTTCTGTCTTCTCAGACTTCTTGGGAATGCACATCCACTCCTAGTCAGGGTTTGATCGTGAAGGAAGCACCCCTGCATCGACTAACTGTATGTTTTGTACTGTCATCCCCGGTGGTGAAGCACCCCTGAAAGGAGAGTTTCATCCTTTATTCGTTGCGGCAAGATGAGCTCCTTGGAATTCGCTGATGCAAGAAAGCAGACACCAACCAGCAAGTTCTGCGATCCGAACGGAAATGCAGTAAACTAAACTAAAATGAACGGAACTTTCAACGGGCGCCTCCTCTAAGAGATTTTACAACCCACTTATATTACATTGTGAAGAGTGATACGCTGAGTTACCTTCTTTTGTTAGTTAACGAATCTGCCATGTGTGGCTTCGTTGTCATAGTTGTTGTTTCTCCCTCCAATAGATGACTCTGGGTGTAAATGCCCTCAACATGAGGAAATGATACCCCCGCCTCGAAGGTGTGCTACGTATCCCAGAGAAACTGAACGTGCTGTTTAGCAAAATTTTTCGATAGCTTGCGTTTAGTTAGTTCATGTGAATTGTTAGTAGTTGTCTGTTAAGATCGGTGGTCGGCCGTAAAACACGCTTCGCTGATTGCGTTAATGATGGTGACAACGTTCCACGTTCTGCTCTGTCGAAAATGATGAAAATCCACAGGCTCCCGTGAAATCCGCAGATCCATGTTGAGGGTTTGTCTTTGTTCTGTTAAATTTAAAAGATTATGAGCAACCGCCCCATCGGATTCCACTTTACTGGTTCCTAACCTGGCTTTCAGGTTCACACTTAGTGCACCCCCTAGCATCTGGTGCTTGGCGGTAAATCCACTTCCGGGAATATGGTTGCTGTTGTTGGTTCGTGCGTTTCCCTGCGTGGGTGGAGAAACCTTTGGACAGGTGCATTTTTACTTCCACCTACCGTGACACCGCCTCTTGCTTTTACAACATCCAGCTCTCTCTTTAGAATGCTTTACTTAGACTGACCTCTATCTCTGTCTTTTAGTAGTCCAGTTACATCCACCTCCAGGATGTTTCATCCATCCCATACACAGATTAATTTGACTTCTTGTAAAAATGTTCTTGTTGGCGTCTGTTACTTCTGATAATCAGTTTGCTTCCATGTTCTCTTACCCAGGCGCTAAAGTTTTAACAGACGGTTAAATTGAAATGGTAGTTAACGACCTACTTTGCAAAGACTGGACAAAAACATTTTTCCTTTCACGCACGCCCGAAATTCCAATCTCCAGGGCGTACGTTCGTATGTATTGTGAACATCGGAGGATAAACGACAGAAACACCTTAGTTAAAATCGGTCATGCGACTTTATTAAATAACTGGAAGCTTCTGATCCGTAAAACGTCGTGCGCATAGTTGAAACCAACTATCAGTTGTCTATCACATGTAGTTTGAGGCGTCAAAGCTGGGCGTGATGCTCCGACTTTCGATAAGTTATCAGTAATCAGACAAAGTTGCTTTGGTTCTAGCCGTCTGATGACTGAGCCCCCTGGATTGTTGTGCAACAACACGGTCTTTGCCATTCCAAATAGGCCATCATCCAGGTGTCTAAAATTGGTGATAAACACGCATCCCGTCTGTCTGGCACGTTTATCACTCCATGTGTTAACTACGTAGTACATTTACTGTCCGGCATATTGCCGCCTCAAACCTTACAAACGGCGCAAAGTTCACAACTATAGAGTGGGCATTTCGGATTTAAAGTTTGATCCAGCTGACCGAATAATGAAATACCCCAATATTTTTGTTGAAAACGATATAATTTCTCAGTCACAAGTGCACTGCCTGGAATGTTCCAAAAATCGCCTGGAGTTCTTCACACAAATCTACTTTTATGAATATCACACGAAACTAGCGGGTTGGTTAACAGTAGATTTGCGTAACTCTTCTCGTGGACGTCCAAACAAGTAAATTATCTTCCATTCTTACAGACTGTTGCGCTCGTCCCTCTCAAACCAACGAAGACAACAGAGGAACGTGAATGTGACAAACCTAATCTGATTGACTCAAACAAAACGGCCAAGTGTTAGGGTTGTCTGTTTTGAGTGAAGTATTTACAGTAAAATTCAAATTCTGATAAAAGGGTTCATACAACTCTAGTGTTGAACTAATCGTTACGTCCGTATGAGCTGCGGTCCACGTAATCGTTTCACTGATGGATGAAGTTGAATGACAATATATTTGAACAGATTAGTAAGTCAGTCACTTTCTATCAAGCAGAGTTCATCTGAAACTCGTGAATTAACGCAAGATGCACTCTTATCTGCCACAGCTGTTTGCATGATTGGCTCACTTAATCTACTCATGTGCCCTAAGGGGAATTGAGGGCTTGAAAGCAACTATCAACAGAAATGAATATCGAACATATTTCTAAGTGGCTAAGTGCTACTGTAGACAGAAGTCGCATGCATCTTAAAAATAAGTATTCTTAAAAGGTGATAAACCGTCGTGTGTTACTTTTATATCACTCGCCTTGTGTCGGTTACTTGAAAGCTAGAAACCCAACTCGATTTTGCGAAATAAAAAGACATCAGGACAATTTAACGAAATCTATATTAAACCTATTTCATTAAAAACATCCGGTGACTGGATAAAACGATCATACTACCAGTGAGGACGAAAAAAGTTGTAACTTAAAACATGCATTATTTGAACTGAAAACAGACATCTTGTGCGTACGTTGTTGTGAGAACCAAACCTCTGTGGACAGAAATTACCAGCAAGAAAATCATGGAATGGTCGTTTAACAATTGTGAATCCTTCACTGGTCTAGAGTTTTCGAATTTTTTCGCCCATAACGGTTGGGTTTGCTTTGCGAATTTCCTGCTGAGCTTGTTCTTGATAATCAAATGTGCAGTTGTGTCGGTCCGTATAACGATGGTAGCCACAAAACAAAAAACCACATCGACACTGAAAACCTAAAACATCAAGATAAATGAACCGTATAACTAGAGCTGTCTTCTTTATATATCGATACATATTTTTAGACCACAGCTCCAACATAATTGACAATAGCACAGCGGTGGCTGGTGCCGATGTTTAACTGCACTAATACGGAAAAAAGGAGAAGGATGGATACAGCCTACTTTAATCTCAACCAATTAACGTCAGTTACACTTTAAATACAAAGAGCTACGTTGACAGTTAGAATACAGCTTTCTTGAGGTTTTCATCGCTAGCGTTATTTCCGCAAAATTTAACCACTACATTATGAGATTCGCGCCGCTGAACCTAGTTAGACACGTCCGAGTATACGCGTATACTCTAACGTGTTCAGATAAAACCCGTGTGTATTTCGTGCCTGCCGGCCTGGAAGACAAACACAAACTATTAGCAACCACCTTCTTTTCTTTTTGTTCATGTTAGCTTTTAAAAACGTGCTCTAACACTCTATAGGCATACTTGTATATAACTATACATCTAAATTTTTGGATAAACGACCCGCCTTGGCCCATATGCCCGATTATTCATTATCAGACTTTGAAAGTCTGCACTAAGCTGATGCTTGTTTCCCAAAAAAATGAGTCCACGGATCAGTGGGTCCGAGTAACACCGAGTTCGAATCCGAACTCGGAACTTGAGAAAATCGCGAAATAAACGTCATGAAATTGTCTTCGAATTAGACATAAGTCCTTTATATCCGTTTGCGTTAAACAGCATTTTCCGCTTCTATACATTCAAAAGTAATGCATATATATTTGGGTGAGCGAAATTATAGAAAACGCTTCTTAGATTATAAAACAATTCAGCTCACTTGTAGAGACACTCTTGGATTGCCATGTATTCCAACTATTTTGCTATTTATTTTGACTGTT
>QNGE01006947.1:5184-26868 GCA_008508345.1 Paragonimus westermani
CCACCGGCTCTGCAACACAATGGAGAGGGAGAATGATTAGCCGCAGTTTTGAAACGCACTACGCGCGTCCACTTAGTTTCGGTTTCACTTTATACATTATTTATTTTTATTGTATTATATATTTTTCTGGAGCGAGCGCGGGTAACTCAAAATTTGGTTTAAAGTTCCTCGCTGTAACTGTCTATTCACATTTCTGTGCTACTTCCGCCCTATGCATCAAAAACTGCATAAGACTACTGTTGTTCGTGATGAAATTACGTAACAAATCGTCACATATTAAATTATCTGTGCTACATAGTATCCGATTTTTCCCCCTGCTTTATCGTGTGTTTGGTTTTCTTGTGAATCACTGATGACTAACTTTCTTATATTGCGCATTGCTCATCCCTGTCGACAGTGTCCCGTAGCAGACCTAACAGTGCTGGAACTCAGCAGACACTGTCTGTGGTTGCAAGCGTCTGCGGCCGTTATGGGTGTAAAATGTCCGTACAAAACGGCGTGCAGTGCCATCAGTGTCGAAAGTGGTACCAGTTCAAGTGCGCTGGCCTCAACGAACATCAGTACAAACAGATGGCTTCTTCATCCCTCAACTTTATCTGCATGAGTGGCAGGTTTGTCGAAAGACAAGGCACCGCCCCGCTGATGACTGGTCTTACACGCATCACAAGTGTAGTGACGCAGAAAAACTGCGACTGTAAATTCGAGGCTCTTCTTAGCTCTGTATCTCTTCTCATTTCTTCCACGGGGAGTAAGATGGAGGAGGGCCAAAGGGCTCTGTTCAAAATGAAACTGGAATTACACCCTCTGAATTAGTACATAGCGTTTCCCCTCCCTGATTTTGCGATCATCAAGAAGGCATTTGCCTTGTCAACTGCACACAGAGGAGGCGGCAATAAAAATGAAAGAGAGATCTCAACCTCTTCTCCAACCGAGCTAACTAAAACAGTCCTAGCGACTTCATTCTCCCGGATGTCACAAACCTGGTACTCACGAGTAAGCTGAGGGCCATGACAACCAAAAAGTCACTTGGCCTTTTGGTAACTTTGCCAGCCATGCACAGCCCTGAAGTCGAGATGGGAGAAACAGAGGCTTTTAAGTCCGCTAACGTCCATCTGAAAGACATCATTTGACCACTCACGCAAGAGAGGGCGAGACGAGAACAGCGGACTAAGGCTAAGCCACAAATCATGGCAGACCAGTAGTCGCAACTGGAGGCTAAAATCGTAGTTTCTGCGCTCGAAGTTTCCCCTCAGACCCCTGTGCCCGTTGTAGAAAGCGTAGACACCGTCTGCATGGTCGTTCCAACGACCGACGCCCCAGGCAGGGACACGAGCATTGAGGGAACCGACGCAGGGCGAAAACCGTCTTAAGAGTTTCCCACCCCAAAACCCACCAAACGGTCCTGCAGAAAACTCGAATTCGAAACGGAAGTAGACTGTTACGGCCGCCCCATGCAACTCAAAAAGCACCAATTTGGCCTACCCACATAAATATTTTTCAGCAGCCGTATAACACAGCGCGTATTGCCGTCTCTCAAACGGCGCAATCAGTGAACGAAGAAGTCAAATTTTCCGTGGGTGAAAACTTCCGAACACTCCCAAGCAGCAGAATTTAACACGGGCGCAGAGGTCGCAAGCTGCGGCGCCAAGAATGCTGGTCAAAAGTCCTGTAGGGTCGCTGACCTACGCACAGATGGTGATGTCGCGCCCACAGTCTCGAAGGAGGGCCGTCAGAACAACGCGGAAGAACAGACCGAGTCCATCCTCAACAACACCCTCAATTCTAGGCATTCTTTCCCAGGCCCTTCATTGCACCCTCCCTTCTCTTTTCTCGCGAAATCCAGCAAAAAAGTGGCGTTCACATGCATGTATACCAATTATCTGAGTCTGTCCAATAAATTACCGGAAATCAGACAGTTAACTCAAGACACCTAACCCCGCCTTCATGAAGACCTGGCTTACAGGTGATATCAGTGGCAGTGAACTGAGTGTCCCGGGGTATTCAGTTTACCCGGTAGACTCCGCCCCAGGGGGAATGAGGGGTTCTGCGATTTTTCTTCAGCAGTGTCTCCCGACACCCACGGTTATCGGTGGTTTCCTGTCCTGTGATAAATGTGACGCTCTGTGGCTTCGACTGCCACTGCATGGCCAAGGCTCACTCCTGGTCAGGTTATTTATCGTTCTTCTTCATCCGACGTCTCCGAGGACGTCACCCTTCTGGTAAGCCTTGGAAACTTCCTAGGCCGTGAAAGCTTCACTTGTCTGCTTATTATGGGTGACTTTAATGCCCCTAAGATAAACTGGGTGTCAGTTTCTTGCCAGGAATGTGAAAGCGGATTCTCGACTTCTTTGTGAACACTGTTACGACGGGAGGCGTGGACACAGCACGTCAGCAGCACGACGCGGCATCGCTTCGGTCATATTCCCTCTCTGCCCGACTTAGTCCTCACTAACGAGAGCCACTTGGTAGACAGAGTGGTCATCAAGCTGCCACTTGGAAACAATGACCACTCTCTGTTGACCTTTGATCCTATCTGTTACTAGTTACAACAACCGGAAAAAAGGTCCACAGTTCGAAACTTTAATCGGACAGATTTCATCGGCCTGAGAACCTACCTAGATTCACTCCTTCTTGACGTGGACTCTGTGGACGAGAACTACCGTGCGTTCCAAAGCGCAATCCAGAGAGCAGACGACTTATTTATACCACGTGAACGGTGCACTTTCTCTTATAGGCCACCCCTTCCGAGCAGGATACATGATATTCTCAATAACGCCTCTCATTTATTCGCGAAGAATAAGTTCACAGAGAGCCCAGAATACCTAATCACGTTCCTCATAGCCAGAAACACGTGCAGGCGAGAAATCCGCGAACACACCAAACTCATATAAGTGAAGATTCTCCTTGGAGCCCGCGGGGACAAAAACTTCGTGCTTAAGCACGTGCGGCGACTGAGAAAGAACAAAACATCAGCTCATTCTGTACGACTGCCCGGCGGGGAGAATTCATCTGACCTTTCTAGTTGCGGCCAAGTTACTCAGGGAGTACTACTCGGCAGTCTACAACGTTGAGGCTCCAAGCGGGCATCCTGTCTTACCGCTGCAGAAGTTCAGGCAACCACTCGTGACCGTTGAGTTTTCTGTGCTAGATATTGAAGACCTTTTACTCAAGGTTAATTCATACAATGCAATGGGTCCTGACATGATCCAACCCAGAATACTCAAGGAAGCAGCTGTTAGTCTGGCTGAACGCTCTTATAAACTGTCTGGGCAAGCACTCAGGACTAGCATCCTCCCTTGCGCATGGAACGAGGCGACGGTCACACCCATATTTAAAGTAGGTAACCGGCACTCTCCGGCTAGTTATCGGTCAATAAGCCTTACTAGCATTCCGTGCAAAATAATGGAGCGCCTACTGGGGCGCACCATACCCAATCACTTCTTGTCGATTAATCTCCACCCAGCATGGCTTCCTTCCTAACCGTTCATGCATGAAAAACATGCTTATTTTCATGGATAATCTGACGGAGGTCAAATACGATGGCCCCATCTCAGGTGCTATCTTCTTTGATTTCGCCAAGGCCTTTCACCGTGTCTCACACAGCCCCCTAAAACACAAACTGAAAGCCCAGGGTATTCAAGGAGAGCTTCGCTGGGTTGCTTCTCTGCTTGATAATAGAACTTTCAGAGTTAAGACCGGATCAGACCTTTCGTTTCTCTCTTCGATTTCTGCTGGAGTTTTCCAAGGGTCAGTGCTAGGTACTTTGTTAATCCTCCTTTACATCAACGACCTTTCGAACAATATTTCCAGCAACGCCCTCTTATAAGCAGACGACCTAAAACTCCGGAATGCCACAGATCCCACTGCACTACAGATTGATATTGACACGATCAAGCGCTGGTCGGACGACTGGGGTCTCCCACTAAATGACCATATATGTGTTCACATGTCACTCGGTGGAGATTCTGGCAATGCCTTCATGATTCATAATGCGTCTGGCACAGTAGATATCATGAGAACCGCTCTGAAGAGAGATCCTGGCATCTGATTGTCGTCTAACTTGTCCTTCACGTACCACCATGAGATGGCGACAGAAAAGGGATTTGCCGTCCATTTGACAATTAGGCGCACTTTCATCCGCATAGACAAGAAAGCTTTTCAAACGCGTTACGGGATTTATATAAGATCGCTCCTCGAGTATATGGATCAGGTCGTGTGTACCGGCCTGAACAAGGACGTATTAGCTATTGAGCTTGTCCAATTTGGCCACCATCGTGAGCAGTGTTACTCACGAGTCTCGATTTGAAATTCTGACCTGTACCCACTTGAATTTCGAGGGCTCCGTCGTGATTTAATACTCGCACACTTCTTTAGAGTAGGTCTGTTAGAACAATTTTTCGTTGTGGCGGCCGGCCTGGGCATAATAGGTAACTTTTCAAGCTTCGTCCTCGGGCCTTCCTTAGGCAGCAGTTCTTTTTTTACAAGGTCATCAACTATTGAAAAAGCGTTTTTTCTAGGGTTGTCAGCAGCGCTTCTGGGGATCAATTCAGAGCTTTGCTTGATTCTCATTTATCTAAAATTTCATTGTGCTAGTAATCTTACTTTGTATTTGATATCCACTGTAATCCCCAGAAGCGGTGCTACGCTCTGTTTTTAATGATCGCCCTTCAGATCAGCTGACGCCCATTGACACTAAGCAAGGAAAACCAGCTGGATCCGGGAACCTTGGGCCTCTGCCTCAAACCCAGGGATAAGTCGCTGATTTCTTTTCTACCGAGTATAACTGCCTGATCTCCTCCATCCCATCCACTGGCAAGGCGATGTGTCAGTCCGGCGAGTTAAGTCACATGCCTGCCATTCTCAGCACTAGTGTCTCAGTTGTCTCCACGGGGCGCAGAAACTCCGCACTTGGGAGTCGAGTGACTGACGGCAGTTTGGCGCAGATGGAAGTTATAGGTGTTTCTTTAGAAACAGCGCGTTTTAAGCGAGTCATTACAGGTGGCTTAAAAGAATTTAACCGAGGGTGAGGGAGCGTATTGTAAGAAAGGTGGTCTTGAAGCTGATAAACAACGACGTTTGCCAGATATGCTACCTGAAGGAAGATCCCATGAACGTAGACGATGACAACGTCACTGGGTTCAGTGCTTCCAGTGCTCCTGTTGGTCTCATCACTTGTGTGCCGGCAACCACCAATCTGACGTCCACTTCATCTGTCTGGACTGTGGGACGATTGAGCAAGCAACGTGAGGCTAGCAAATGCACGTCCAACAGCAACACGGGAACAACCCCACTGTCCTTCTTAGGACAATCTGAAATGACCCCCCACGGCCCGCCTTAAGACCATTTTTGACCCGATCCCTGCCCACTTATTGCAAACATGCGTGCGAATGTTCACTGAGAGCAGAGGATGAGGGTCATTGAGTCTTATTTCAGTGGCAGCCTCCTGGGTCCTTAACCGTATATATATATATATGGGTGTATACATATATATTTAAGTATGTGTATGTCTTACCAAAAGTATGAATACACATTCATACTTGCATAAATACGTCTGTAGGTATGAATACAAACATGTATCTATACACCTGTATACGTGCACATATGTATACATGCGTGCATATATGTATGCATTTGGACATGTGTTTGTATGTACACGTGTTTTTATATGTACGTATATGTTTAAACGTAACACATATCACTATATGCGCACTTATTCGCACATATCTGCGTACATGTAGGTATGAACGTTTATACACACACATGTGGCGAACGCATAGATTTATACATATATATGTGTGTACAGGTACATGTATATACATATGTATATGTATATGTACATTGTGTAAGTCAGCAAATGTATACACATATACGTATACATGTGTATATATTGATATACACCTACATATATTTGTGAGTTCGTATATGCACACGTAAATATATATATATACAAACGTTTATAATATTATTTAAATGTACATGCATATATGTATACGTTTATAACGGCTTATACATATACATATGCAAATAGCCACCTCGCTGTTCAAATCCCTTCAAGAACCGCCCGCTTGAAACAGCTTGTCATACGGATTACTCACGCGATCATTCAACACTTGGCCTACTGCGCGCTCACCAAACCGTTTGAAACCCAACATTATTTTAATGACATGCGTTTACTCATGTATATGCAGTGCCCAAATTGCTAGGAAATTTGAACTCGGCGCTGAATACCAAGTCCAGCAGAACAACGTCATGTGAACTTTAGTTATCACACGCACATTTCATGCGGCTGCCCAAACCATCGACTCAATTCTACGTTTGCCCGGGTAAATCCCGTGTGCATAGCAAAATGCCGCAACAGCCAGTAGACTGGCTTATATATTCCAATAATCATGGCAAAAATAATAATATCGTATGAGTACTTTGTCAATAAATTCCTCTAGCACATTGTTTGTCGCAGTAAGTTCAATCACATCATCTTCTCAGTGTATCGCACCCATGACAAAAGCGCGACGGGCGTTATATCGACTGCAGTCAGCGATCGCTAACTTTTGTCCAGCAATGTATTCAGCTACAGTCAGCCCCACTTGGAATACTGTGTCCAAGCTCGATCACCATATCTCCAGAAGAACATAGCCGCCCCAAAAAAAGTACAAAAAGCTCTTCACGCATATGGTATGGGGTATGAAGTGTCTAAGCTACCAAGACCGACCAAGTTCGTCGAACGCCGCCGGGTAAGAGGAGACTTTATTGAAATGTACAAAATTATCCACCGTACTGGAACAAGCATCATGGCAGGTTTGTTCGAGATGCGTCAGAACAGAGACTTAAGGGGTCATAGGTTCACAGTAAAGAAAACAAGATCACGATTAGCTGTCCGATTTAACTTTTTCACTAACCGGGTAGTCAACTCGTGAAACAAGTTACCTGCAAAGGCCGTTAGGGCCACCAGCGTGAACACATTTAAAGAAGAGCTAGACAAATGTTGAAACAACCTTTCTCCTACATTGTACTAATCGAATTATGATTTGTTTCTGCTGCTTACAGCAACCAGGTTTTGATACTCCAATTCTTCTGTCCCTACCCTTAGACCACCGCTGAACGCATCACCAGAAAACTCAGTCTGGTCAACTTCCGGATCATACCAGTGAAGTAGCAGGACGTCAACAAGCGCAGACCTTCATCAAGTCCTGGATTTGAAGTTTGAAATTTGATATGTTACACATTCGCCTGCCACAGATGTACTCCCTCGGCAACCAATGAGTAAATTCGGCTTCAAGGTCATTTGGTGCCATCTAGCCGTTTAAATTATTTACCCCCGGGTGTGAAAGAAGACCAGCTCCCCTCTGTGGGAGCAGTTCTTTTTTTGTATTTCGCGCCCCTGCATCCTCACTACACTACTTTGCTGAGAATTACTTAGTCACGTCTCGTCTGAAACGGCCTCAACTTTTTTCACCTATATTTGGAAGTACCATAACTAAAATCTATCTAGAAAATGGGAGCGAAATGTCCCAATGGAGTGATGACTTCAGTGCACTGAGGTCCGACGTATCTAGCCGCACTCATGACTTTAACGTTTTGGCGAGCGCTTCCGTCCACGTACTCGAGTACGATCGTAGTTATGGCTATAACTACGGCCAACCGTTCCAATCGACAGGCGGTTTCTATCCGGCAGTGACCAATAAAAAACCTACCGCGAGTTCATGGCTAATAACGAGTTGAGATATCAAAATTGTGGTAGAGGAATCGTGTACTTCTGGTCAGGTTTAGTCTTGACTTCATGGCTACTGCAGTAGCCAAACCCCCTGGATTGTGGGCGCTGTTTCAAGATCTTGAGGTTCTAAGCATCGAGATACGAAAGTCTCAAGAACATCTGCTTCCTGCTTTCGTTTCCAACCCGTCGAACCCACTGAGTACGGCGAAGGATAGGAGTCTGTCGCTTGTAAGGCGAACTTTTATTTGCCATGTAGTTTTCCCCATCTATATACTTCTTCCTCATTTCCGTCAACCTTTATTTTTCTTGTCGCAATTCATGTGGTCTTCATCAAGTTGAAACATTTCAATTGCACCGGACATCCTGTGCCAATATATGTTAAACAGTGATGTTTGCTCACTGAAGACATGCCGAAGACTCGACAGTCCTCTAAAAGGGAATCACGGGGTGCTTGTAGACCTCAATTGGAATATTGCGTTCAAACGTGGCCCATGTTTTTCGCAAATGATGCCCACTTACTTAGGTACAGCATCGCTTCGAGAGGTTTTCTTTGATCACTAAAGATCACAACTGCGAAAGTAGTCTGAGATGTTTGGACCTCTTCCATCTGGAGCGAGGAGGACAGAGGTGACCTTATTGTAACGTTTAAGATTCTCGAGGGGTTATCGAATACAGGCAGACACTTGCCCCACTTATAACAAAAATTCCGCGTTGCCGGTCAAGTGTGATAAATGCAGAGTGTTGGAACTGATCCAACAAAATAAAACCCTGTCAGTTATCACTATCGACAATCGATCGACAGTGAAAAGCCAAGTCTCAGCGCGTTGACTTCGTGTATTATTACCGACCCTGGAAAATAGAGAGTACAGAGAGACACGTCAAGCTGTCGAGGCACAGAACGAGTTGTGATTTTAGCCCCGGGCCGGATGTTACAAAATGGGTAGCTTGACTAAAACAAAAGTAGGTACAACACCAAATTCATAGAAAATGTACACATGAATGCGACTATCAAAATATCATTTATTATAGTCGCTGCAAGAGCCCTTAGTAACTCTGTTGTGCATTTCCTCTCAAACAGCAGTGAGTACGCGGTTGACCCTCTCTTTGAAGGAAGTTGAAACTGTTACAGTCGTTAAAGTCGCGAAATGCTTTATAACTGCAGACCTACGATGTTCTCAGAAGTTCTTTAAATAGATTATGCGGACAGTGTAAATAATGTATGTTATCTTTGCAAACCCCCTTACACATTTCTTCAGTGATGTTTTATTTTTCTGCGTGATATTCTGTTAGTTATTCTCTTGCTAATTCATTGCTAACATCTACCCATAGTCATTCACCCAGCTTTCCAAACCGAAAGCGTGGACGTGGACAGCAATCTCGGCAGTGTTCTTGAGTCCTAACAGGTCACCGCATCAGCTAAACCCTCATTCTCGAACCTCATTACTTGACTATCTGACCTTTCCGAAAGGCCATAGTGAGGCATCATCTCCATTTGCTGCAGCACGGTGTGATCTTGGACTTCACGAGAGCAAAAAAACTGAACATTCCTAGCTCAAGCCGCAGGTTCTGTTAACCGAGCTGAATCGAACTTTGGATCTGAGATTTGCGATCAAGATTTGTCCATCCCGTTAATCCCCGTCATCCACAGTTGGATATGCTGCAACAGGCCAGCTGCGTTATTCCTCAGTATGTTCGGTCCATCAGGTATATCACTACGATACATTAATAGCATGTTCCTCTCAACCATGTTTTCAGTCGCATCTTCACTCTTCGCCAGAGGCTGAAATACCAATAGTTATTAACTGGAGCGTTAAGGAAACCTTTTATTGACTTCGTTTTACTTTCAGATTGAAGGGCATTCCAATTGCTTCACAGCCATCTAATGCCAAACTTTGAGTCCAGCTGGGGCCTTTAAAAGTTTGTCACTAACCCGTAGCTTTTCACGCGAAGTGTGAAAAGGTTGCTCGCCCTGTATTTTTTGTGCTCAGCCTTTTATTGCACGGGGTCCTGAAGAACACTGTGATCTATTTTGAATGCAGACGTGTAAAAGTGCTCTGGGGTGTCAGACTCTTAGACTTAACGTTCGGAAACCTCGTCGCTTGCACGTTGTCTTGATCCACGATTGGCTAAGTAATCCGTAACGGGCTGGGTTTCCGATCGCTGGCTTGTGGCCTTTGCACCTGAGAAATAGTTTCCACAACTTGTAAGGACTGATACCTGCACTAACTGCAGGTGTTCTCTAACCTGTGTCACTTGATGCCGAGTTGACTTCAGGTGTTCATCTGCGGGTTGAGTGTACGATTGCAACCGTGCTAATTCCCCTCCCCCCACACGTTTCAAAGTCCAGCCAAACCACTTAGATTATGTTCACAGTGTGGCGGTCTTTGACCTGTACCCTTGGAGCGTTGACCGCGTGTGGTGATAACGTCGCGTTGGCAATGTCAAGAACTACCGCTGCATCGTGTCAGCCACTGATCGTTGGAATTTCGTTTCACAGGCTTCGTATGCATAGTACACAATTTATG
This sequence comes from Paragonimus westermani, assembly GCA_008508345.1. NCBI lineage: Eukaryota > Metazoa > Platyhelminthes > Trematoda > Plagiorchiida > Troglotrematidae > Paragonimus > Paragonimus westermani. Next base: position 15,421 of record QNGE01006947.1, read on the forward strand.
TATATCAACACGTCGCCTGCTGTATAGCGCATATCTTGTGCTTGCCGGGGCGATGGTCTGGTACAGGACCTGGTTCCGAGGCATGACGGATTTTGACGTCGGAGTTTGCTTCAGAAGGTTCCAGATGCGGACTTTCCACATTTACTCCGCGTTCTGATAGCAGTTTCAGACGGTTTTGAAAACTATAGAGACTTCTGATTGACACTTGTCATCGCTTTTCATTTTTAATAGAGGATCATCATCATCTTCAGGAGCAGCCCTAACAGTAGCGCCTGCAGATACAGTTAGGAACCAGAGAAAATCCTCACAGCAATGAGAGGACTTGGTTGACGGCATCCCTTTCGCACTAGCCTGGCACAGCGACTGAAGCCAAAGGACGTCTGCGCTTAACCATAACCACAATTGACTTGCACTGCACCACGTGTGGTTCCACTCACACATCGCATATCGAGGAGGTGTGTGAGTGAGGCCTTTGTGTCCTGTTGACCAATGCTGATTGGGCCATTGGAAGACTCGCACGATACTTGAACCCTTGTCTTTCAGGAAGTAAACAGAGAGAGGCCCCGGTAATAAGATTTGAACTAGGAAGAAGAATGTTGAAAACGTAGTTCACGAGGAGCACGTTACCGCGTTCTGGAGTGAACAGGAAGAAAAACAGAATTCACTGTTGGACTGTAGGGAAACAGTTAAAACATTCACCGTACAGTACACCAACAAAGCTGGAGAAAAGGAAGGATAAGGCCACAGATCCTCACGTTCCTGAAAAGGGGAGCAGGTGAGCTGCCAAATAACGGTGATTGTTAATCAGTGCGAACAAGAAAATGGATATAATTGATATAACTCACCTGAACCTAGCATATTCGTTATCTCTTGGCCGATTGTTTACCATGAGTACGTCGGCGACTTACTAGTCCGAGGCGGCCAGCGCATTCGCGACCACGAATCGCAACACCACATGGTTGTCACCACGACCTATGGCACCAGTGGTCCCCTTTCATACCGCGTGCTTCCGTTGTCAGTTGCGCAGTGATTGTTGAAGCCCGTTGGCATTGTATACAGTTTCGAACCGTCATGCGGTACCAAAAACACTGACACACCAATGGTTTTCTGTTCGCCAATTACGCCGGGTCTGATGCCAGTCACCTTAATTTGTATGCAAAACGTATAATAAGTGTACAGCATTAGCATGAACGACGTCATAAACTTACTACGCGTTTTGCATACGAATTGAGATGATTGGCATCAGATCCGGCAGAATTGGCAAACCGCAAATCATTGGTCTGTGTGGTTGTTTTGAGTGTCACATGACGGTTTGAAACGGTGTATGGTGCCAACGGGTACCACATTAAGTGTACTGATCTCAAAGAAGACCAGTACGCCACATTCGCCCCTTCAAATGTCTTTTTTGTATGCATGAGCCATAACCCCGGCCTCCCTTTTGGTTCGACATATACAAAATCTCAAAGACCGGACAGAGATGACCGTAACAAAGTTGATGGCTTCTTACCACCCATTACATCCCAAACTCCCACACACCTTAGAAAGTCGGTTAAGAAATATTTCCTTCCAAAAATAGGACGGTTTTCCGGGTTTCCGCCTTGCGTAATGAGGACTTAGGGTCTGCGCGACAGCCACAGAGGCGCCAATCTCGCTTACGTCCGGTCAAGGTTACTTATTCTTATTATATTTTGTTGTCTCATCAAACTCAGTGAAGACCTGATTCATGAAGAACAAGGCGGATTTTGCTCCGATGGTAGAATTTTAATGATCACATAGTTGCCTTGTGGCGGCCCGTACTGTACAAACACATTAACAGCCAGTGGCCATGGCGTTTTTAGATAAGAGTGCAGCTTTCAATCCGTTTGCTTTTGAAGTTGTCTGTGGTAGTGTGATTCACAGTACGTGGCTAAATTCCTTTTGCGTTTATTGTGAATAGTCACAAAACTACTAATTCCATACTATGTCGGCCGTCTCGCAATATAAACGGTGTTATCCTATCTGCTGCACAGAGCAGGGTAGATGGGCAAAAGAATGTTACTACCGACCCTTCCCCTTGTTTTGTCCAAGTTAGCTTCCTGATTCCTCCCAACTCCTACTTCAAGTAGCCATTGTGCAGGTCCCAAAAAAATAATCATAGTAACTGTTCTTGCAATTTCCACTACCTAGGCTCCGGATTCCGTCGTCAATCGTTTAGGTCTAGAGCGCGAGTTAATATAGGTGCTTTCGATATTCGTACCCTGAAACAGATCGGACAACAGGCTGCCCTCGCTCGGACGTCACTCACTTAACACGGGAAGCCCGTATCAGAAAAATAGGGTTGTATAAAGTAAATGATAAAAATGCAAAGCAAGAAGAGGTTAAGCTAATACATAATGATTCGCTACAAGAACGCCGTTAACTCTTAACATTCACCATACCAGACAGCGTCTTCAGCCAATGCTGTTCACTGTCCTTCAGACCCCAGCCAGGAAGCTGGAAGCGCCCTGCTAAAATAGGATTCAGGATGAATGTCCTCGTACTCCGCAACTAAGTTACGTGGTTACCACCAGACTGGCGTTTCCAGCCTAACCCACCATTCTCAAACAAGACGCGGTGTGGCAGGCAGCGAGTTGGCGTTCGTAAAATGTGGTTAAGCCAAGGAAGTCTCTCAGATGAGGTCTTTATGCTAAGGAGTCAACTAATCGAAAGTGAACATCCGTTGTATCTCGGTGACTAGAATCCAGGACAGTAATGAATGCAACGGACTGACAACACTCGCACTGGACGCTGGATTCTGATCTATTCTGTTACCTTGACGTGGTGGTCAGGCTCGTGTACTTCATCGGCCTGGAGGGTTGTAACGGATAGGAGGAGGAGAGACCTTGAGAGTGAGAAGACAACACCTAATAGGAAGGCTTTAATCAACCAGAAAACTGGGCATATGATCTGTAACGTAATGAATAGAAAGGTAGATTAAATTAACAACATATAGTGAAATCCGTAGGCTAAGAAAGAGCAGAATACGATGAAAGAAAACTAACGTAAAAGTGGATTATTTGGAGTTAGTTGTCCAGTGTACGAAGTGGGTTATCTTAGGACAAAGGTAATTGCAAAACTGTGAAGCGAGGTTACGCCTCGCGATTTCGAAGTAATGTCTAACCCTTTGTTGTTGGGACCGATTTTCAACGTTTGTTTCTGGCACACTAGTAGTTTCACTCGTATCTGATGTAGTGCTGTGTGAATCGACAGTAGAAGGGTTTGAAGTAGGATCTGACAAAATGGGTTTCGACGGTTGAGGTGTGTTTTTAGAAGGAGCCAGTTGGCGGAGGGATACAGTTTCCTCACGGCCAACTGGAAGTCGAATGTGTGCTTATTCAGGGTTACTCTCTGACAGTTCAACTTCTACTGGGGTATCGTACTTAGACGTTCGAACATTCTTCTGGTATAGTGCTGGTCCGGGTATTACGAGCCACTGGGGCAGACCAGTTCCTGCGGACGATTTCCGATTATGCAGAAACATGAGTTCGTGAGAAGTAGCGTTGATATCAGTACACAGTAACGACCTGATAGCGTGCCACCTGTCCAGAAACACATACTCACATTGGTCGACATTCAGTGCTTTGGAACACAGGCAGAGAGAAACAGTTTTCCATATAATGCCATTGAACCTTTCAACTTGGCCGTTGCCTTGTGGGTTGTAACTCGTGGTCCTGCTGGTGGCCACACTACAGTCGTAAAGGAATTGTCTCAGCTCCTGCGACAAACTTAGATCCCCGATCGGAGTGAACGGATTAGGGTATTATAACCACAGAAAACAGGTCAGGTAATCGGGTAATAACAGTGGATGCAAACATATTTGGCCTGAGAATGAGAAGCGGGAAAATTCGTCAATTACAGTCAGTGTATAGTGATTGCGAGTGGAAAATGGAATCGGTCCTTCGAAATCAATACTAAGACGTTCAAAGGGCTGTCGCTTTAATTAAAGGACTGTTAGAAAGAGTGTAGACTTTCGGTATTAGTTGGGAACAGACAGAACCTTATTGAATAACATACTTGACATTGTCTAGGGAGAAGGGCAAATTCTTTGTTCGAACAAAATGAGACAGACGAGTAATTCTGGGGTGGTGAAGAGAGATTCATGGAGTTTTTCACAATAATCGATGGAAAGGGTTGATGCACAAAAGCTTCGAAATAGAGTATTGGCTGCAGGATTATCTAAACTAGGGCGATACACAACATCATAAGAGAACTGAGATAGTTCGATCCGCCAACGTTGAATTTGATCGTTTTTGATCTTACTAGCAATCTTCGTATCATACATAAAAACAACAGAACGTTGATCGCTTAGCAGCTTGAAGTGAATTCTAATCAGGTAATGTCGCCATTTCCGAGTAGCTTCAATAATTACCTAGGCTTCCTTTTCAACAGCAGATTGGTTTCCTTCGATTACGGAGAGAGTACGTGAGAAATATCACAGGGGCACTCTCGTTTAGTGTAGCGGAGATGGCTATGTCTGAGGCATCCATTTCAACGACAAGGGAAACATCTCTGGCGATGGAGAAGAGTGAGGCACCCGTTTCAACGACAAGGGGAACATCTCTGGCGATGGAGAAGAGTGAGGCTCGAACTAGTTCGGATTTGAGAGATTCGTAGGCAGAAAGTACATCTTTGGGTAAGGGAAAGCTCTTGTCGATAATCAGCAGGTGGCTTTTATCTGAAAAGTGAGAGAACCACTGGGAATAGTATGAGAACATCCCAGCCACACTTTGTTGTGCTTCCAAGTATTCAGGTCATCATCATCATAGACGGCAATGCACCAGTGGTTCACACTAATGCTTAACTGCCACACAACCATGAAGAGAAAGCAAACCCTGTATAGAAAGAGAGAGAAAAGAAGGGAACGGAAATGGACCTAACCACTGAAAATAACTACCTCTATATATTCAAACATTCAACATCAAGGTGCCTACACCTTGCAAACAAACAACCAAGCTGCAAGTGAGAGTAAGGCGTCATCAGCGAGACAGCTTCCTTACGGCTTTCACTGTTCCGCGCCCTTAAGTGTACTCACTTCACAGACAACTCGGCCAAAAAACGACAACATTCACGCCACTGAGCCCGATTAGCCGTCATCTAACCTAACGTCTCCAGCCACCGACTCTGTGAGTCGCGAGGGCCCCAGCCCAAGAGACGAACTAGATCTACAGTGGCCAACCCCATGGTGAACGACTTCATTTCTCTACGTCAGGTCATCATCTGTCCACCGCACACCTTGCGCCAGTTGGCCCCAGCGTCGGCAAAGAGTTCTCGGTGTGGCAGGCGGCTAGCCAGCACCTTTAGTACATGGTCTAACCAGCTAAGTTTGTACAAATGTAAAGATTGAACAAGAGAGTTCGTTCGAAAATCACCACCAAATACCGGCGTCTCAACCTTCTCGTTGCTTACTCGCTGATGCCACCCGATACGAGCGACTGAACGCAGACATCGATGATCAAATACCTGAAGGTGGTTCACGTCTTCTACCCTGAGCGGCCAGGTTTCTCTGTCGTGAAGTAATACGGCCCTCACCTTTGTCTTATGTACGCTTCAAAAAATACCTCTCTGTCACCAGAGATGCCGCATATTAGCGAACACCGTCCTAGCCCTAGAGATGCGCGCTTCTATTTCATTCCCCACACCACCACCACCGCTGCCGCCGCTGATGCAGCTTCCCAGGCATACAAACCGGTCAACAACCTCCATGATTACATTATCCAACATCAAATCTACGTAATCACAGCAATCTTGCAGAAGCACTTTGCATTTTGAGACTGCAAACCGTATTCTGAAGTATCTGGCAAAACGCGAAAGAGTCTCTAGCGTTTTGTGTTGTTTGGAAAGTGTCAAACAGCAACACCTTGTCGTCAGTGCTGTCAATACCAGTCAGTCTTCCACCAGGTAGAGGATCCACACCGGCATCTTGTGGCTGCTGGAGACAACCACCCATTGTATCGTCAATGACGAAATTAAACAAAAACGGTGAAAGTGGACAGCTTTGACGTAACCGCACATGGTGCTGAAACTAGCCAACAGTTCACCGTAAACCCTACTCAAAGCTGAAATATGGGAATGAACTGCCCACAGTATGTTTACGTACTTAGTAGGCAAACCTCTGCGTTTGAGCGACTCTAAGACTGTAGATCAATCCACTGAATTGAACGCATCTTTATAGTCGAGAAATACAACAATCGTTGGCCGGCGATATACATGACGCTGCCCCAGAATTTGACGGAGAGTAAAAATGTGATCTGTACATCCCGCCGGGGGCGAAACCCTGCCTGCGCTTCCCTAATGTTTAATTCACAAGCTGCAGTGAGTCGGAGGAGTATAATGGATGCCAGAACCCTAGAAATGACTGGGATCAAACTAATCCCTCTATGCTTTTCGCGAGAGCCCCTGATACCTTTCTTGAATATAGGAACTATTATTGACTGACCCTAACTCGGGGGATTGTTTCCGTCGTCCACACAAGTTGAACCAAATGATTGAAAGCCTCTACTAATGACTCTTTGAAAAGTGCCGGCACGAGGTCTTCTGGACCAGGATCCTTATTACGCTTGAGAGCCGCAATGCAATTGTGCACTTCAGTCTCATTGGGTGGTTCCAAGTCTATCGACCAGGACACTACATTACAAGTTTGTGGCGGCAACGCAGTAGAAGCAGGAGGCCAGTTAAATTGACCCTCAAAGTGTTCCACCCACCACTGTAACCTTCTGGACTTGTTATAGGTGAGTGTGCCATCTGTCTCGCCGATAGCTTCACTGACAGACAGTCGCCTGGGACAAGTGGCACGGATAAGCTTAAACGGTTTGCCAGTGCTTACTGAAGCAAAAGCCGTCTCCATTTCCCCAAATTTTCCCAATAACCAAAGCCTCACGATCAGCCTTTAGGCTACGCTTCAGTTTCCTACGGACATATCTTCTAGACTTGTTGTATGAACTGCCAGGAGGGATGTTCCGCCTGGCTTCTAACAACTCCAGAGATTTCTCCGAGATCCAATGTTTGATCATTCCATGTACCCCCGTGCCGCATGCTAATGTACCTTCTTCACGGATGGCTTGTGTGATCTGGGTCCAGCAGCAATCAGGATCATCGGAATGAGAACTACTAAGGCAGATTTCTAAGCTGGTTTGATAATTATGCTTTACCGACGGTATAGTCAGTTCTTCAACCGTCAATCGTTGCTGTTGATGGGGTTGATGCTCGGCTAAAGTGAGTACGAAACGACAACGTACTAGTGCATGGTCTGAATCTAGGTACGTGCTCCAATAAGAACGACCGTTCTGAATAAAACCCCGTCACCTATAACTAGCAGCTGTGTGGTTACTCTGAGATCAGGTCTGATTGAGAGAGGGAGGGCGCCAAGTATAGTAATGACGCGCACGTTGCCTAAAATTAGTGCTGGTTAAAAACAGCCTATGCTCAGCGCACAGCTGCAGCAGTCGCCTGCCATTGTCTGAGCGATGTGATGCTATCCCAAACCTGCCACCTAGACGAGATTCGGCCTCACCAAAGCGGCCGACGTGGGCGTTCGTATCTCCGGCCAGAACGACTATATCAGAACCACGTATTGACCGGAGGAGAGCGGCCATATCCGAATAAAAGATGTCCTTGACGCCGACGTCACTACAGTCAGTTGGAGCGTAAGCAGACACAACGAAAAGATTTCCGTCAGTTTTGCGTCTAGAACTGACCCTAACAAAACCTGCCAAGCGGACGGCACAAAGTCTGCTATCAACAGGAATTTAATCTATCAGTGCGGTCGCGGCCGTCATCCTGAGGACTATACCTACTCCAGCGTGATCGGTAAGGGTGGCCGGGGAGTCACCTGAAGTGTATAACTTGTATCGGGTAGAAAGTGCGGGTGGTGTTAATTCCATACGTTGACTACTGTCGTGGATTCTAGTCTCCGAGATACTGCAAACATCGATATGCAGCGAGTCTAACGTTCGTGCGAGAGCAGCCTGTTGACCTATCTGTTTTGGAGTACGAAAGTTGAAGGCGCCTATATTAGTTTGCGTTCTAGGTTGAAGCACAGGACGAGGGAGGTCTGGGACTGAGTGGCGAGAGCTGGGACTTATCGGCAATGTTACTATGAATAATTACATCTGTTGTGGGACTTGAAGGGAAATGATCAGAATTGAGGGTCGAGAAGGGCCTGAGAGCTAAATTTGATAGGACAATGGGGGAGGGGTCAGCAGTGACATGTTTTCGCGTATCCACCCTGCTGTATGCAGCAGATAGGGCGACCCGGGCTATATTGCGACGCGGTCGATGTAGTATGGAATTGTTGATGTTGTGAGGATTCATGGTTGTGTGTGGGCTGAGATACTACCAGGACGCCCAGACCTAGATAGGAGAACGATTAGGGTTCTCAACCAAAGTCTTTGGCTCAGTAGTCTGTACCGCAAGGCAGCGGGTGTACCAGAAATAGTAATTTTTCGGGGAGAGATGCCAATCATCTTCCAACCCCCAACCTGGAGGACCAGACGACTGTGGTTTGTCAGACCTCTACCTATTGGCCTGCCTGGTACGAGTAACTCTGTTGGTGTGGTCAACACACCGTCCAGTTTGGCCCAAAGGTCATCGAGATGTGCAAGCCGTCACAGTACACCAAGGTCCAGTCTCACCGTGACTCAGTTTCCAGGTGCAAACAGCTTGATTAGCCCCTCAAACTGATCGGGATCTGGCCTCACGGATCCTTTGGATATTTTATAGCCCAACAGACGAATTTCTTTGGTTGCGAAAACATTTTCGATTTAGTGTCAGTTCTTATCTATCAGTCACTTTCAAAAACCGATTGAAACTAGTCTCGCGATCGTTCGCATCTTTTCCGCATACGGTAACATTATCGACTTAGATAGGTCCCCCTTAAGCGTTTCTCGACAGATCAGTTCGTCCATCCCTCACTGGAAGCATGCAACATCATTGGTCACTCCACAAGGTATGCGACGGAATTGGTATAGGCTATTGCACGCTTCAAATGCAGTGCATTGTCTTTCGCTTTTGGTAATGGGGATTTGGTGATAAGCGCTCTGGAGGTCCAGCGTACTGAAAACAATGAACTGTGAAATTTTCTCTGCCATGTCATCGATACAAGGGAGGGGATAGGCGTCCAGGTAGGTGGACCGATTAATAGTTTGGCTATGGCCATTCGACGTTTATGGCGACCGTCAGCAGTGACCAAGACTTGTGCACGCCACGGTGATCGCGAAGGTTCACACGCCACGGTGATCGCGAAGGTTCGATGATGCCATCTTTCAACAATATTTCGATCTCGGTCTGAATGAAAACCTTATCATGATGATTATGTCGTCTCGAATTAGTACGGATTGGACAGCAAGAGTGATCGATCTGAGTGAAGAGAGGGGGAACTTCAAGAGTAACGGCAGCTAGGCCATGGTGAAAGTGGGGGCTGAACACCTTTAAGTGTATTTTCACAGATTTGTGTCGCTGTAGGAATTCGTCCTAATAACACTCCAGCACAAGTTGATAAGGATGGACAATTCAACATCCCTGTAGGATGTACCTTTGTGAACTAATGAAACAGAATAGTGACCTTTGGTTTCAGTTGCTATTCGTGTGTAAGATAGTCTTGTCCAATGATTTCGGAGTACGACTGCTTCAGAAACATAGCTTTCTGAGCTCCATGTATTAACCAACGCTTGATTGCCACTTCAGTGATAGCTCTGGTGGGGCTAGTTGGAGCTGTATCAGTGAGGAGGTAGTGAATGCAGAAGCGGATGCCTTGTGTTTCGATCAGAGCGGCAAACCTTTTGGTAGTGGTCTCGTTTTCCACATGATTTACAGAATGAACCTCTATCTGGGAATTTGTGGCGAGGGTGTCGGCCATACCCACAAAAGAAGCAGTTAGTTCGGGCTGCAGCCAGTGTAGTCTTGCAATGACTTACGTTTCTTCGCAGTATTTGGTGAGGCATCGGCAGCAGCTGCATTGGAAATTGTAGGTTTAGATTGCGCGAAGGAATACGGTTGTTACTGCGCCAGGTATAGGGCACTCACTTGATCGTAAGCGATTTTCACGTCTAAGGTTTTGTGTTCAAGCAATCGTTGGCGAATCGAATCTGATAAGAGTCCACCTATGAACGCATCGTGGATAGCGTCCTGTTGATTTTGCTCTATGGTGACAGTTTTGAAATTGCAACCCTTAACCAGATTCCGGAGTTTTTACATGAACTGGTCGAGAGTCTCGTTGGGAACCTCGTCACTAGTCGTTTAAAGGTGGCGTGCAAAAATTTCGTTCTTTTGTTATATGTAGAGAGAGTTGGTTGTATGCAAGAGAGATGAATTTGTATACGGCAGGGAACAAGAAGTGTATAGACGTGAAGTGTGGATCAGCATCAAGAGGTCCGGTCGTAGGAGACGGTCCATTATTTCTGATTGATTAACTTGTAACGGATAGGTCCGTGAGAAGAGACCGAGAGAGTGAGAATACAACGCCCTGATAGGAAGTCTTTAATCAACCAGAAAACTGGGCATGTGTTTTGTAACGTAATGAATAGAGGGTTAGATTAGATTAACAACATATGGAGGAATCAGTGGGCTAGGAGAGAGCAGGATACGATGTACAAATAAACATGACCAAGGGCTATACTGACTATGACTTCAGTCCTTCCAGGTGTAATGTTGTTAGACAGAGGAGATCAGTCAGGCGAAAAGCAGACGCGCTCATAGGGTTGTATGTCGCACTACCGACCACGCAGAAGTGCTTAGGTGACGAGGCGCTCTCTTAAGAGCATACAGCAGAGTGATTTTTATAGTTACGGAACTGCTGTCTTCTGAATCAGGAAGAAAGTGATTAGAAAAGTTACCTTCAAACAAAGAGCACTCCGATCGCTCAGCAGTTGACCGTAGACGCCTGTGTGTTATTCAGCACGGTCGAAAAACATCCGGTAAAATTCAAAAGCTCGATGTGGCTTCCAATACATCCACTGCGCATAACATGCTCAGAATCAGATATTACTGTCTTGCTCACTGCGCCCTCGGGCTAGGCAATCCCTTCACTTCTAATTTGTTCAGAATAGTGAATCACTACCTCCGGGTAGGGTCCCCCCCAAACTCTATATCCTGTTATGTCGCAGGTCGGACTCAGTGAGGTCGCTCAAGCCAACCTCTTTCCGCGGCATAACGACCGGGGTGTATCAGGAGTTATCGTTCTTCTGACAGTGACATTATTCGTCCATCAGAGATTTATGTTATATTAACCCCAAATTTTCTGCCTGCTGCGTGCCCTCAACAGATAATTGTTTTCTGAAGCCAAGACAACTAGTAAACATCACCGCCTTCAATATCTGCATTCTTCCGCAAATGGGTCAGCAAAATACCTTAACAATTGCTCCCTCAAGTTTAGAGCTCGACGCCCGACCTATGCTGCTACCTTAACGAGGTGGTCGGGCTTGTGTACTGTTTTGA
>QNGE01006948.1:0-26175 GCA_008508345.1 Paragonimus westermani
CTGTGACAGGCAAATCCGTATCGGATGCCGCCAACCGTGTATATGACGTGTTTTTCTTCACAAGAGCGTTGGTCTCATGCGTGTGTTTAGTTTATAGGCGGTTGGTTGTCGAACCTGTGCGCATCTATTACAGTTTGGCTGTAGGTGATGGTCGGTATCATTGCGTTTGTGTGTTTGTCACTCGCTGCTTTGCGGTACAGGCTTTTGAGCCCAAGGCTTTGGTTGAAGGCAATAATCTCTCTCTTGTCTAGGTCTGGGTGACCTGGTAGTAGCCCAAGCCCACATAAACGACAACGTTTCTCCTAACATAACATAAATCGAATGTGACACTGAAACGGCCGTCATGCAGGATAAACTGGGTCTCCCCATCCGCTGTTTCCAGCCGGACGGATAGGTAAAAACATACTACTGAAAAATCCTCCCCCAATGATCCGTCCACCAGCAGAAATCGCTCACACACCAATTGTCACTTTCGCGACTGTGGCATCCAAATATAAGTTAGATATCAACACAGGTAAGACCCTTCATTCCTTCCAGCCTTCCCCGAGCAGAAATGCTCCCTCTGCACTTGCACATGAAATTCGCATCTATGAGCACATTATTGATAGCCGAGCGGACTTTTTCTACTTGAGTAGCAATCTATCAACAGATTCGTCCGCGAGCCGCGAGTTGTGGGCTGGTATGGCGAAGACAACTGCTGATTTCGAGTGTCTAGAAGAACCATAGGCTAGAAGATGGCCACGAAGCTATTTGTTTACTGCTCAATGGTGCTGTCTATACGGCTGTACGACAGTGAAACTTAGAGCGGTTTCCAATTGCAATATTCGGTGGTCGTACACGGTTCCGAACACTGAGGTATTCCGGCGAACGGACATGGACGAAACTGAAACAATGCTGATGCTCCATTAGCTTCATTGGCTGGGTCACGTCCATAGAGTGCACGACGACCAGATTCCAAAGCAGCTGCTGTACGGGCATGTGAAAGCAGGTGAGCAAAGTCCTAGTGGTCAAAAACGGAGGTATGAGGATGTTGTCCAGGTAAATCTTTTGCGTTGTAATATTGATCTTAGATTTTTAGAGGACTCACTGTCGAACCGGAGGATCTGGACAGGCTTCGAAGGTTCAATGAGCAACAATGGCACAACTGTGAATTGAGGCGCGTGGTACGCAAAGGAACCATCAGTGTCACAGTTCGTGGCGAAATGACTATATGGCATCGCGGTGAATGGGGCCAGGAAGGTGCTGGCCGTCCCGGATTGGTAGATCATCAATGTACTCATAGTATTCTGTCAGCGAAAAGATAACGAGTACGTTAGGATCAAGTGCGTTTTGCCATTTATACCCATTTTTCGTTCACACTGACCAACGACCATCGTCGTTTAGCAAACTACCCGCTCCCCTTTTCAGAAAACAGGTTCTTTGTGGTCCTCGACCCTCCCTTTTCATCTGCTTTGTTGGTGCATGTATGATGAATGTTCCGTTGGTTTTTCAGTCCGGTTTTAAATTTCGTTCCTCCTCCATATCCGTTCTAGGAGGAAACGTGCTCCTACACTGAAATAATTCTTGCCTTATATTTCCAGTAACTTCCTTTCCAGTTTAGGTCTTATCATTGGTGTTTCTCAGTATATTGCCTGAGAGACGGGTTTCATTCTCGTAATAGCCTATCAGCTGACTAACCAGCATTGGCCAGCTGAACACAAGGACCTCACCCAAATGCTTCCTGGTCTGGTTTCTTTTGGGTTTACACTGGATATGTAGTGCATACGTGAAACCACAGGTGGCGCAGTACAAGTCACTTCTGATGATGGTTAAGAGCAGACGTCCATCTGTATGACTCACCGTAACAAGCTAATCCGAAACGGATGCTGCCGATCATTGTGCATCGTTTGTGTAGTCCGAAAGGCTCGCCCGGTGTATACGTGGCGGAAGTGTTCAGCAGCAACGACAAAGCTCACAAAGGACATATGCGATGACGTAGAGGCGACATTCGATGCCGATTACACACTCAAAATACCGCACATAAACACTATTTAACAGGAGAAAATCGGTTGCAAATGATCGGTTCGAAACAGTTTACTGAAGAGCAAAAATATCACTCCACTCCAATTACTGAGGAAGGCCGTTTGCGCTACGTTATATGAGAAGCAAACGGTACTCAGTTTGTTCGAATTCGATTATCAGCACTAGTTTTTTTATCTTCACCGGTGGATATTCGGAAAAATAGGAGTGGTATCAACTGAAATCAGGGTAACTAAACAAAAAACAGGCTGAGTGGTAAATTCTTAACAGTAGCACAAGTGGAAAATGAATGGAGAACGTCAAACGCGAAAGAACACGATAATCTACTAATTCAAAACAGAACTCAAATCATAGTTATCTCAAACTTTCACGCAAACATTACTGAACATACTGAAAAGGATTGTCGACGGGCTGGTGGAGTTCTGGCAGTCTACAATGAATAACAAGTGTACACACCTGTTGCAATACCAACTGAGCCGGATCAGGCATCACACAAATATAGTGGATTCTCAGTCGGTACCGAGAGCATTGAAGAAAAGTGAAGAAGTGCTTGTACGGAGTATTTCTACACAACGGATATCCACGGAATTTCATCCGACGGAGTTTCTGGCAGAAGAGAGATTCAAGCCCTACGGAACCATCAACGAAACGAACTGTATTGCCGTACACCAAAAACCGTACCAGAAGTGACTGCAACACTCCTGAGACCACACGGCATCACGCTAGCGCAAAAACCAATGGGAACGTTACGAAGAGCACTATCAAAACCAAAGTTATAACTTAAACTCGCCGACAGAAGAAACGTCATATACAAAATCCAATGCAATGACTGCGAACAAAACTATGTCGGAAAAACAGGGCGGAAACTATCAACACGAATTCATGAGCACGAAATGGCCATCTTTGACAATCCTTCACGAGGATCAAACTGGACACACCTTCAACCTGCGCACCGCAGAAGTCCCTATTCAATCGAACACCTGACGCGCAAGAGAATTTCTGGAAGACTGGTACTCATCAGACGGGTCAATAAATACACACCGAACTGAACAATACCTAAGAGACAATGCGAACCAAGGACTTGAGGAGAGATGATCGCCGCCAAGCCTAAATGCCGGCAAACAAGAACGAAACAACCTGAAAGAATCGGAACAATGATCAATCAGATCTAACTCTAAAAACGAAGAAGTGGCCTAACCAATCCAAGAGCAAAGACCAGCCGATCAGGTTGGGCGTGAAAGTGCAACAGCAACAGGGAACAGCCAACCAGACACCAGATCAAAGATTTGAGAGTTCCAGGAAATAGCCAATCGGGCCTCAGATCAAAGTTCAAGTGCAACGAAAAGTACCCAATGATAATTCAGATCACAACAGGAATCGACCAATCAGGATTCAGGTCAGGAGGTCAACTTATTGCGCTATATAAGGGCAGGCATCCGTCACACTCCACCAAACCCCACGCCCAAACCTATAAGCTGAAACACCTGTGCCTTGATGATATCACCCCATTTGGTGATGAGGCGTCTGTAACCTGAATGCCAAGCTCAGCGAACATCCCAACACCTAAATTCTCAACCCGAGCTGCCAAAACCACCACTACTGTTTCGAATTATCAGAAAACACTTCCTGTTGCTTGTTGGTAAACTAGACACAGGCCAGTCATCATAGGCCGCTCTGACTTGTATAGGTTACCAAACTGTCCGTGAGTGAAGACATTGACGTGGTCCTTCGTTCGAACGCTGAAAACCCACGCAGAATTAAAACGTTCTGTTGGCTTTCCTCATCAACAAAACCGATTAAGGACAAGAGTTATTTATCTCTTCAGCCGCGTTTTCTTTCAGCATACCATGTGACTGTCATTCCACTTTCGCCTTGAAATGAAGAGTTGTTTTGCGGAACGTACGAGATTTGAATTTCTACACTGTTAGGTCATGTTCGGGGCGGCTACAAAATCCTCAGGGATCGTAAGAAATCGCGGAAAGTTCTACAAATTCACTGATTATTGACTGCACCATGGAACATTTGTACAGTAATGCACTACAACTTTGTAGTCCACTGACCTCAGGTCTTCTGTAACAGCCTAGGTACAAAGTTTGTACTTAGTGTTCAGCATTCTTTGTTTCAAATATATCACAATTTCAAGGTTTCTCAAAAAATCGGCTCCAGAAACAGCCTAGTCGGTTTTCGCAGCTGGTACAAAATAGATACTGATTTGTGCAGCGAACAGGATCCAGCCTTCGATTCGTAAGGCGGTGCCACCAACTGCTCTAACTACCATCGAGCATGGCTCGACCTGTTTTCCTTTTCTTTTGTCGACTGGTGAAGTTACCGTACCCACACCAAGTGGGCACTTAGGCTCTGTGTCACCTGAGTGAGTCTTTGTGGTCGCTGCAGCCATTGCTGACCACATTAATTCTTGTGCGGCATATCACAGATGGACGATACCCATCAGACTGGTCACCCATGCCACCTGAACTTGAATCGGTTAGTGGTTCAGCAAACCAAATATGAACCGATCCATCAGCGACTGCATCCTCGAAACTGGGTCCAATTAGGGAAAGCTGCTGAAGTAGGGCAAAATCAACCATAAAACTAGGAAACAGGAATGGACTTCGAGTTCATTTCAGAGTCGTTTCCCCATTTCATGTGTTACTCAAGAGCACACTTATATGTGGATAGAGAAGCAGACTGAAGGTTTGGATAACTACGTGCGTCATTTGTGGGCCGTTGTTCTTGTCTTGCATCGTGATTGATGAGGGGTCCGTTGAGGTCTAAGATATTTGGTCGGAACATTCGTTCTACGTGGTGGTGGTTATCGACACAATAGGCTCTATCAGGCAGATTTTGCGTAACAGCGGCAAGCATCAAGGAGTCCGTACTGGTTTTAAGGCGTCATTTTGATCCCCCGCAATGACGCCTGGTGGTCGGTCAGGGTGTTCAGTTTCGTAACAACGGTTTCTTTTGTGATATCCACTCCGACCTCACATGGTCCCCACGCGTTGCATCCATCGCCGTATTGAACTCGTTCACCACAAACGCCCGAAGGGTGTCCCACTTCTCCCAGCGGGTTGTGACTGTAACCACTTTAGAGACGTCACAGAGACCTTCCAGAAAGGTGTAGTCTTTGAAAGGTTGCAGTTAGAGCGCCTTTAGTCTTGGGTTGATCACGGCACCAAATGTTGTGTGTAGCAGGTGGCTGACAACAGGGACTAGACTACAACAGAAACGGGCATGTGGTGAAAGAGAATGTGCCATCATTAACACATGCAACCTCATGTCCTTGACGACTGCTTCGGCCACTAACCCACTGACCAGTACTCATAAAGGCAGTCATTCCACTTCGTGACATCTGTCCATGGCCTTCCACGCGCAAAACGAATGATCTATTTGTCCCTACCCAGTACGAACCAGGGCAGTGAGCCTCTACGTAAGCGGTCATACTATATACTATTCGTCAGTGTCGTTAGCACCCTAATACACAAGGAAGCCGCGCGTTAACTCCAAACCTTAGGTAATCTTGACTGGTTTCGAACACAAATACACACGGTTAGAGACGGGCGTGTTGAGGAATGTTTACAGCGGTGGAGAAAAAAGACCGTTCTAAAAAGGAGAACATACCGAGTACCCTTGCGCTTTCGATTCACGATGTTCAAATTATACATGTACCGTAATCGTGGTTTAACCTTTGCTACTTGTTATCCATAGGTCTTTAATGAAACCTATCATTATTTCCTGTCGAATTTGATTGTTTCATCTTCACCAAATACAGTATTTTTGTTGGAGTTAGAGACATTACAAACATTTGTCTACTCAACAAAATTTATGCAACCGTAAGCTTACCGAAAGGTGTGCAACAAGTATCCAACCTTTCCACAAGGGTACCCTCACGCGTGCCAGTGTTACCGTTGTGAAGGATATCCAAATTCGCCAGCGTGATACTGTCTAAAACCTGAGAAAAGACGAAATGTTAAGGGTTCCCAAACGTTTTCAAAACATTAAAACAACAACAGATAATAATGGGACACCTAAGCATGAACTGTTTCCGTTGCAGCTCAGTGAGAGAAAACAATGAAGACTCACAAACATGTGGCGATTGGAAAGCCTGAACGCGTTTCTTCGCTTGTAAAGACCACATCACAAAGTTACGGATTACGAAAAGAGTTCACGTAGGGAACAACAATAACGCAAATACACGTCTAAGCCCACGTTTTAAACTGAAGCCGAAATGCCACCCTATTCCACACACGGATACACACATGCACAGTCAGTGCTGGGCTAGGGATACAACTACATATCAGTCATATGAATGGTCTTCGTGCGGTTGCTATGTTGTCTGCCTCACAATGGGCACAGTTAAGTGATTGAACCAAAATGCTCTGTCATATGACCGGTACTCGATGATAATAAAAATACACATAAGATGGAAGAAAACGCTAACTTCAATAACGAATTGTAGGGTCGCCGTTTAGGTGGAACAGATGATAATTATGTACCGTTTCCAATACGACTAGAGGCATCAACTGGTAGCATTAACCCAAAATAATAATCAGAGCAACCAAGCAGGGTGTCTCGGTCACATCTAGTACAAAGCGGTTGGTGTAGCAGCCAAGCGCACGTTTAGTGTCTACGCCAAATTACGATTTAGTACTTTATAAACAGCAAACTTGAGTTTAGTGCTTTTGGGTAACGTGAACATGGCCAATTTTCCTCAGTTTACACAAACCGTGATTAGTGGCTTACGTAACCTATCGATTACGTCCCAAGCACTTCCAAATCGCATGAAACCCGGAGTCAAAACTTACAAGTTGACAGTGATGTGTTTGACGAAATTTATGTATTAAAAGCTGATCACACCACTAAACTACCTACAAGTTACTTCACAATCGTCGTTAAAATCGGAGAAATAATTACAGTTAGTTTGTACCCTTCGGCCTCACGCGTCGCACAAAATATTTTTTTTATACATTGTTTAGATAGTGAAGACCAGATGTGATAGTTATGTGAGTTAAAGGACTGAATGATCCAAAAAAAGGTCCGAGCACATCAACATAGATTAGGAAGACAATGAAAACTACCATGATCTGAAGGACAGACAGTGGGAATGACGCTTCAGCAAAGGAAATGTAAGACCGATAAACTTACCAATGAAGACTGTTGCAAATAAAACGGTTTAACATTGAGCACGGCAGGCCAGTCAAAATGTCCTGGGGTGTCCAGAGGATTGTACACCTCAATCAATCCCAAAGACATAACTTCTCGATCAATAAGGCAGTAACGTAAGTAGAACACCACTGCACCGAGGCAACTCAGAGCAAGGTCATAATCTGGTTTCACCGAACGCCCCAAAGGATCATCTGCAAAATAAGTCAACAAAATGATTATCCGGTGAAAGTGAACAGACAGTATGGAGTACCAGAAAATTAAAAATAACTTTCTTGATCAGGGAGTCAAATGTAACTAGGTGATGATCCAGTAAAACCAATTAAACCGGAATTATGGACGATGATACGTAAAGTTGGTTACGGTAGGGGGATAATCACTCGCCCCGAAAAAGTGTCAATCCTGTTGATGTCAAATGCAGAAGCAATCGAGCAACACATAATTAGACTTACAGTAGTATACATTAAGCGCAGTAGATGAAAAAATCCACTTGACGTTGTTGAATAAAAGCTGTTCGGGTAACCGGCGTTTGGACCCGAAATCTTGTAAGTAGCGGTGCGCGACGTTAGCACATAGTTATACCGAGTTGGAGTAAATTAAACTGGACTGAACCGGATCAAAGTATCTGAACTAAACAGCACCATATGAATGGAACATACAACGGTCAGGGGAAAAAGCAGAAACCAGCAAGGGATTTCAGATAGGAACAAACCGGACCGCACATACTGAGGTGCATTTCGGCGACCGCAAGTGCAACTAGGGAGAGTTCGGTTATCCCACCCGAAATTCCGGTTTGAAAAATGAAGTTCAATATCAACAATAAAACTGCAGCTTCAAATAATGTCGTTTTCCCGTGCTAGGCAACGGTGACATACCCTCACTTAGCATGCTCAAAAGAGCAGCCGGCCAGTTTCCCTTGCCAGCAAACACGAGATCGGACTGCACTCCCACTTGGCGTGAGTCGAAGTAGTCTGCCGTTTCTAATTCTGCTACAGTATCTCTGGCTGTCCAAAACTGTTTGCCACGAGCCAAATATTCGACCGGGATGCCAGAAAGACAAGTGTTAAAAAGCGATTTGATCGATGTGCTCACAGCGCCACGCTCGGTGAGTACCTGAAACAATGGAGTAGGTATACAATGAGTAAATAAAAAGTGAAGACAAAAGTGCTGATATTGTGGAAAGTAAGCTGTGTCGACAACAAATAAAGAAGGAAATTCAGCAGAATCAACGTGCATACCTTGGTTTCTCGAAATCGATGAACTTGTGATACCCAGACTAGAAGTGCGAATGTCCAAGAAAGTTTAAAAGGACTGTTTTGCTTGATGTATTTGAATAACACAGTGAGCATACGAAAATCGTGTACGGTTCTGACAACACATGAGCACGTAACCACTACAGGTATCAAGACAGGATTACAAAACCAAAATCGTGGACAGATGGATAAGACAGCAAGACAAGACAAAAAACAAAGACAAATAGAGCTGAAGCTGTTTTCCGTACACCTGAATGGCGGTGGTCAACTGCCACAACTCCTGCAAACTGGAGGACATATCCGGCTAACCTAAATCGATGGGAACCTTAGCCTTCTTTCCGGTCTGTTAGACGCTTCGCAATGGATGAAGTAAGGTTGCATCCACCAATTTCAATGCAAACGCCAATTGTTTCAGACTGTTTCCAACCCTATTCAAATACGCTTCTTGATACCAGTTTTCTATACGTAGCCCACACCGTATTTACGCGAGGTTTGATAAAAACAGTTGAGCATGACCCGCGAGATGTCCTGACGAGTAGCAGGGCATCCAAACTTCTTGTCCTAGGTAATTGATAAGACGGCTGTCAGGCTTTTTGTAATCACTGCCTAACAACAACCTAGAAACCAGAATTCCACGAAAATGGTCTTCTTGGATATCGCAGCTAACAGCATCCTAAGTGAAGCGGTACTGCTATGATTTACAGCAAACTGTAGTGCCTGTCGGCAATTCTGAAGGTAAACTGTCTTTCGTGCATAATGAAGCATGAAAATTTCACTAATACAACACAGAAATGTGACTTACAGAGTACATGTACTTTCCTGACTACATAAACTTTATATAAATCACCGATGTACGGGTGACTAGTGCAGCGACGAGAAAGAGTTGTCCAACTCTTCCTCGCATCCTAGTACCGAGATGAAGCGTATACGAGTAAAATCCAACAGTAGGTTAATGACATCAACTAAGTGACAACAGGATATTACCAGAAATTCATCTGCCTAACACATGTGAAACACAAGCACTGAAACACTCTCAAAAGGCAGCTTCTACCCTAGTTACGAGGAAGACAGTTAGGAGCGGAGCGAGCAGACTATTAGTTGCAGTACCGCTTACTTAGTGGAAAGCACATTTTCGGAAAACCTTGTCGCCTTTGTACACATAAAAGCTATGACTCAGCCAAGATACATAAATCACTAGGGGTGAATTTTCATATTTGTAATCACACCTTTAATAAATGAAAAACAGAATCAAAGAGCACGAAACAGCAAAAATACCTATCGAAGTATTAAATGAAAATTTGGCGAATGGTCACCGGTACCATTAACTGAAAAGCACTGTTGATCCGGTTTCGCAGCTACTTCAAAGGTAGAGAGACTAGATTCGCACAGATGTTAGACCGAGTGAACGGTCCCAAAGGATCCGACTGAATGCTTGAACAAAAATCCACTTGAAGATGTGGGAATACATTTTTGGGTCTAAACAAAGATGACGAGTTGTGTTAAACAGAACTTCAGCTGTAAAGGTTTCGTGCGTCATTGCAACGAGGAACGCTAAGAACACCGCAAAGTTCACGCAGAATTCCATAACAACGTGAGAGATGTGTTGGGGCAAAACGAAACGGAATTGTTTGTGTTGTGACGATTCATGGTTGTGTGTGGGCTGAGATACTGCCAGGACGCCCAGACCTAGACAGGAGAACGATTAGGGTTCTCAACCAAAGCCTTTGGTTCAAAAGCCTGTACCGCAAGGCAGCGGGTGGGTGGCGGTGTACCAGAAATGGTACGTTTTTCAGGAAGAGATGCCAACCATCTTCCAGCCCCCAACCTGGAGGACCAGGAGACTGTGGTTTGTCAGACCTCCACCTGTTGGCCTGCCTGGTATGAGTAACTCTGTCCAGTTTAGCCCAAAAGGTCATCGAGATGCGCAAGCCGTCACACCACGTCAAGGTCCAGTCTCACCGTGACGAAACGGACGAATTATTTGACGGAAGAGCACATACGCCGTGGTAAATTTGTCGTTTTGTTGGCGTGGAGTTGAGGACCAGTAAATTTCGGGTACAAAACTTCAGCTTTTTCGACTTTGGTGAAGTCGGTATCAATGAGAAATAACCATGTCACAATATTAATCAAAGTAGTCCCGAAATACAGAAAAGAAGGAAGTCGACGTAGAGGTTCACCATTTACATAAAGAGACGGACAGTCATGAAAAAATTTCTCACATCAGCCATCCTTCATAATTAAAAGCAGTATCAACACATGTGGATGCATTGGGAAACAGACTGCAGGAAATTGACCAACCTGACAATTTGGGCAAACTGTCCAGCAGGCCGGACGAAGCCAAGTGGGTCTGACATGTAATGCCTAACACTACCAAGCGTATTTAGTTACAAAAGTTTGATCGTGAACTGATAAAGACGCAATATAAAGTGAGAATAAAAACGGAGAAGGTTGCACAATGAGGAACATCAGAGCCAGCAGCGACTGATATTAGAGCATGACCACCAAACTGGAAGAACTGGCTGTGATTGATAAATCGCGAAAAAGGCCCATGGCTCAGAATTGAATACCAGAGGTTGAGAATTTTAGGTGATAAATCCACATCAGTTGTCACATGTCGCTACCTACGAGATATACGCGAACAGCAGTTGCTTTTCTACCAGGAAATAAGAGAATATAATGAATTAAGCAAGCGAAAACGTCAAAGGTTGATAGACGAAGTGACTAGAATCCGCATCATCCATCTGAGTTTCTATTCGAGCAAGAATTCGATTATTAGGCGCTTTCAAGGAACCACATGTGCATGTCGTCGGGCTAGATTTGGCCGTCTGTTTCTTAGGAATTAGTGTGATGCGTGTCATCCTTTAACAATCAGGGAATTTGCCCTGTGTGACACATTGAGTGAACAGCCCACTTACAGATTATCATGAAAATTTGGCACAATCCTTAGAGGAAATCGGTGATAAGCGGCCAAACCCGCCCTCTATGATGGACTTCAAACAGAAGAGCTCATCAAGAATCCCTGACCTCTCAGTAAAGGTAGATGAATCAGTAGAAGCAGTCTATGGGGGATGGGAAAAAACTATTCGTTTTCCTGTTGAAATTATGAATGAGTCTCCTGACGTGGAAAATCGATTTCTTAGAAGGGAAGTTTAATCTACCCAATCTTCACATGACTTACCATATCTCCTGGCAGCTTTTGTCACTCGAAAGTGTATTGGTGAACACCGAATTCAAACGATTTCGCTCACCCTTGGGAGACTGAAATACGGTTCATTGACAACTAATCACTTCAGTTATATGCACTTTCTCTCTCCCTACATGGTTAAGAATTGTATCAGAGGACATTAAATGTGGAATTAGGGATTTAAGTAGCTAATCAGCTGCTCATAGTAGATAAACGAGTCGCTGTAAACAAACAACCTCAAATCGGATAATGTTAATTCTCTAGGCCGACTGGATTTGTCTAGAGGAGACTGTCAACGCTTGATCCAGAGATCCCCGAAATCAAGGGAAAGCACACGGCATGCCCTACAGTAAGCCATGGAAAGAGCTTCACGGTATAGTAATCAAACTTGCCAAGTGGAGCGCACCTATGGGTTGTAAACAACTGCATGTTTTTAAGGTAGGCCAAATTTAAATATACGTCCAGATGCGTACGAGTAGTCACGGTGTTGTGTAGGCCGAGGGTGATAAGAACGGGGGTAAGAAAATTCGTTGAAATCACCATCTACGATGCATAATAACGCATCCAACACACACTGAAGAGCTACTGAATAACAGTTAACATGTGAACCTGGTAGTCTGGTAGCGCTTGACCCAGAACAAAAAGCACATTCACCTTTGGTACGATGAAACACAAAGGGTGACCTTAGATTATTTAACGAACAAGGTGAGACACGAAGCCGACAAACTAAGTCACGGAGTTTGATGTGCATGGTAGTCTCCATATGTTTAATTCTGTGATAAAAAAGAACCGACCACACAAGAAAACTCTGAAGAGTTCCTACACAGCCTCTATCAGAATGTGGCTGAGGCGCACAAGGTGCTCTTGGAAAATAATGCGTCAGAAAAAAGACTTCCTTCCTCTTCTTTACCATATACGTGTAATCCGGAACCGACCTATGGGCAACACTTTTGCACCAAGATAAAGGGTGATATTCCACTATTAATACACCGCAGGGTATCAATGTGTTACTTCGAGATTCCTTTTTCATTTTTGTACAATCATTTTCGCATCAGTTCCAGACGACTCCTGCATCCTCATTTCCCGGCAAAGGGATTCGTCTATATGAAAACTGTCTAAAAGCTGGTTCAATTCTTTGAGCAGCTTGATTAGTCAAAAACAGCGCCACTCTGGTAAAGACGGTCGTGTGCTGTAGAGGCCATTTGGACTCAGATTGTGCCGTTGTATGCACACATCTCGTTAGCTCAAAGATCATGCTCAAAAATACAACATAACTAACTGTTATTCGGAGAGAGGAGGCTACGAGAAATACCGATTAGATTTCGCTGATAGCAAAACTAGAGGGACAGCCAGGTGGGATAACGAGGGGGACGTTGGAAGCGAATCGCACTTGATATGGAATCCTGCTGTGAAGAAGTACTTATCGGACAAGCTGTGCAAAGGAGACAAACGGGTTAGAGCCGTGTTGATTAACCTTATAAAATAGCGTTGCTGGATTTCAACTGGATCCGCATATGGCAATGATAGCCGGAAACCTAAACGTAAGCTGATTAGAAGCATTGGCGAAGAAAGTGAGCACAAACTGGATGAGGAACCCAAAAGAGCTGGAACGGGCCTTTCCACTCGAAACTAGCAGCATGGTATTCTCCGTCAGAGGACTTACGCTCGTAAATGCAAGGTGTTTAACTGGCATTCGAGCGATGAGGATGTGAAGAACGCTTACCAAAAAGCGNAAAGAAGATAGGGATTAAAAGCAAAGTTCTCATTGGACTACGTCATACACACACACACACACACACACAAACACAAAACCAGACCAGGCAAGAACAAACCTTAAGTTGAACCAAAACACAACATATTGACATCATCGACAACGAGCGTAACTGTTTGTTACCTGGCCGCTCTCTTTTGACTAGTCTGACATGGCTAAACCTGCAACGACCGAAGTCCTAGTCAACATATCCCGCCAGATCAGAGCAGCACACAAGCCTGATCACTTCGCCAAGGTAGCAGACAATGTCAGGAAATGATGTGCATACACATACGCGAACATGGTTTGTCCTTCCACGTTCACCTACCCGGTCCTCACACTCACTACGGAAGCTCCGGGTTTAAAACAAGTTTAATTTCGCCAAGCTGGTGTACATTGAGTTCTTGTGTGTTGTGTAACAAAGTTGCTGTGACCATTTTGTGATTTTCCAACCAAACTGGCTTGGAAAGAGAGAAAGAGAGGTTAGAGATTTTTTCTGGGGAGCTCATAATTAGATTCCTCACGTAAACGAATGGGACGAGGGTGGGAAAGTTAGGTTATACATCTTTCTGAACGGCTGTTTTACAGTCTTGACGACGTTGAGGTCAGGTGCTCCAAAAATTTCTCAAAATTACTCCATTGTCGTTGCACGCTTTGATCCTACCTGTTGGATGTTTCTAGCTTACTCACCGAAGATATTCCACAGGGCTATTGTTGTATGTTCCTCCGTTTTGTTAATAAGGTGGCTGTAAAATGCAAACTGGAGAAATCAAATATAGGTAAATCAGGTTACCTGAAAAATTGCTGAGCAGATCTGTTCCAACTGACGCGTCGTTGCTGAACTGTTTTGTTCCACAATTTGTACGGTTAGTCGACGGGTATTTTGGGGACCTCTAGTTTAGTGACTGCTAATCGAAATAATGAAGCTGTGTACTACTGTAGTTGAACAACGTAATCCGCATTCCAGTGAACTGATTGAAACACCGTATGTTGTTCATTGTGGCTGATGACATTAGGTTAAAATCTGGAGGCGGTCACTGATCGTGGAGGCCTTACACGCTGTGCTGTGAGATGTCGTCGACCAAGCGTAGAACTGCATAACCATCCACATCGTTGCTTGGGAATTGCTGTCAAATAGCAGTATACTACGGTCAGGTAAACGTATGTACTCTTAGGGTTGTCAGTTTATAGGCATTGTTTTGGTTTGTTTGCATTTTGCTGGCACTGTTTAGTCTACCTCGTATGTCACCTTTGAGACCAGCGGCAACTTCGGCCGTCCACGAGCAATGGCGAACGTTAAGAAAGTGTGTATACATCTAGTTGATAAATTGGAACCAAGCCCATCTCATCGCCATCACCCCATCATACTTTTTCTAGACCGTTCAACCATGTCGATTTGCGTTGCACCATTTTGACTGTTTTTATGTACTACTTGACCACCCGTTTAGGCCGCAGGCTTCTGCGTCGTTGGTTGACAGCTCCCCCGTGCAATCCTGATATGATTCGTCAGCGTCAAGATGCCGTGGAAAATTTGATGGAACTGGGCAATCTGTTAGGTGCAGTAAAAGATTACCTTCGTCGAATGCCGGACTTTGAACGGCTGCTGACCAAGTAAGATACTGATTGCGTATATTTACCTGTCTGTTTGCCGACATAGTGCTTCTGTTTTAACAAGTCTAATTTTCGGGTTTTCCATAAATTGCCACTCATCACGTTCAACCGTGTCAACTTTGTTCCTCGTTGACCTCTGTTAAACTTAACTCGTGAACTCCCGCAGCCCAGTAGAGAGTTGATGAGCCTAATCCATTACGCTGAACACAACACACTTCCACCCGGGTTTCACGCTTTTTACTGTGTACTTTCTCCAGCTCACAACGGAAACTATGTGTACCTTTACGTGTGCCAATCTCACTTGGATCTATCGTTTGATTACTTGGAACCAACGTGTATTCTTTGTCGGTTTGTGCAGTTTCGGTCATATAATTCATGCTTGTTGACCTGTATTTCTTCTATTCGCCTGGTTGTTAGTCACAGGTAGGCGAGGGCCTATCGAATCCCTACTGACTTTAACCCGTTGAACTTCTGTTCGCGATTGCAGTTGTTTTTTAAGTGTACTCTAAATCAGCATAGATCCAGTGACATTAACATCATCAGCACTACCGTTTTCGTGCTTTATGTCACTCCGACAACATGGGAGATTCGATCAGCTATAGTGGAATATAGAACAGGAAAAAATGTTCTAAGGGCTCATACTATTTCGGTTTCTTGGCTAGTTTTCTACGAGGAACTGACGTGCACGAACAAACGGCAATGTCCACTACCTTAATTGAAGCAATTCGTGCGGATTAACAGTGGGTCGGTCGCATGCATCTTGGCGACCGAGTTTTAACACTTTGCCACGGCATTATACAGATCAGCTCATGAAAGTGCTGTAACTGATCCAAATCTTTTCAGTATCACTCTTTGTGTCTCCATTCCATGTGTTCTGTTGTAAACGCCTTGAAAGCACGGCGGATTAATCACAAGACTGGACGTCTCTGCACTATTCCGCCTTAAGCTAAACAAAAAAGTAGGCTCTATTCCCGAGCGATGAAGCACCCAGATCCTCTGATCGCTCCCAAGTCTTTTTGCTTATACTCATTTACTTGTTCTTGTGGAACTAGTTACGTGGGCCGCACAGCCAGGCGCTTATCTGAACGTATCCGTGGGCACCATCCAGCTTGGATCAATAGCGGAGTCACAAGGACAATTACCAGCACAGTTGCTGCACACCTGGTTGATACACGTCGTGCTGTCAACTTGGCCCTCTCTTTCCATCTGATATACCGCGTCGACGGGGGTCACTGGAAAACTGTCAGATGCCCAATTCGGGCCATAGCTGAGGTGATCGGAATTCGGCTAAGTAATCCACCCGTGTGCGCTCAGAAGCGCCTTGTTCAGGCGTTGAAGTTGCCATGACCACCCACCCACACTACGTCGACCAAAGCGCCATGGTTCTAGTCGCGTCGTAATTGTGACGTTATCGTATCAGAAACGTTGTCGCCGTGTGCATCTATGACGTGTCCTACTTCATTTGAACTCGCTACTTGTTTTTTTCTCGTTTTGCCCTGACAACTCTGTTTCATGTATGTTATGTAATTTGGTCTGATGAATAACCGGAAACGAGCATGTTCGCTGCACCACTTTTCTGATGACTACCATGGGGATTTTTAACAAAAGAAAAGTGAATGCAGAAAGTTTCGGCACATGGTGACTACAAATATTATCGAATCAGAAAGCAGATGGGCGCTTACGAAAGTGGTAGTCAGGGTCATTAAATCACCGCACGTGACGGATTAAAGCCGAGTAGGTTAAAGGTTACTTCTAGATTGCTCTGGGAATAGCTGCCCATTCTCATTGGCCAAAATCGTTTTCCCTGGGAAAGAGGCGTTGTCGGAATGAAAAATGAGAATCCCTAACGAATCGTCGGTTGAGTCGTTTCATCGGCGTAGCCTCAACGACAGTTGAACTGTTTGGGGACGATTCTCCTTAGTCTTGTACGCTTACATACTCGATTCTCAACGTTCCTAGTCGACTGCACCATGAACACCAAACTGGTAAATACATTTATTACGCCACTGCAAAATTACTGCACGAAGATCTCTTCGACTGCGATTGAGCGCGACAAAAAATTACAGGCTTGCGAACCTTCGAGACATGTTCAGGGTATTCTAATTTTTTGACGGGCATCCAATTCATTTGGGTCATGAGCTGATTTCTGATTCCACCTCCCCTTTTAATGATGGTCTTCGTACGTCCAAAGGATAGGATTTACTTATAAGGGGGATTTAGATTCGTACGCGATCTGTCTGACATTTTGATGGAAGAGAGGGTGACGCAGATTTGACTGTCTCCCTCAGTACCTATCTGCCGTGTTGTTTTATGAAGCGTGTTTTCGACAAAACATGCTTGGTCAGCTGATACTCTTAGCCCATCAGTTGATTTACATGGCCCATTTACTGGGCGATATGGACAATGGTTGTTTTATGCTGCCGCACAGAGTTACACCGCGTTGGCTCGGTACTCCCTAGCTCCATGCAGCAGCACACTTGGTTTCGGCTTCAGTTGCTCGTGTCTGCTCTTTTGGTTTTGACTTTTAGCGCTTGCTTTCACTTCCAAAGATTCTCTTGTCTGTTTCTGACTCGTTTTCTTATGCTTTTAGGATTCACTTGTTGGGAGCTCGAGGTAAGGACAAAAGTCATCCGGACAGCAGAGCCATATTGTATGAGGAGGTGCAGTATTCTCGGAAAAATATCGTTGATTTTGTGGCTACTCTGAACGGATTCGAAGTGGCTTGTGAAATGTTGCAGCATTTGGAGACTTTGTGCATCAGGTTGGTTTAGCCTTACTCACTATTGAAGTCCACACGAATATCAAGTGAATGCGCTTTCTGTGGACAGTTTTTGTTCTACCTACAGCATTTGTTCTTCGTTTACTCGTGGTTAAACACCTTGCGAAAGTAAAGTCCACTAGCTGGACCCTTGTGGTTTTACTTTTCGATTATTTATGCCGATTTGTCAGTAAATCCTGGTTTGCATAACGCTAAGCAACTATTTCTTATTTGGAACTTTGGGTCTCCTATATTCCGTTCATCGAAACAAAGGAGGATATGTTGCAAGATATGGACGGTTCGTCTAATCTTTTCAGCCATCTGATTAAAACAACCAACGGAAACATTTAAATGTGACTCAAATAAAGTACGGTTAAACGGACAAAACATTATGAATCAGAAACTTACTACCACGCAGGAGGTAGTCTGAGTCAATAATTTTTGCGTGCACAGGGCTGATCTGATGTTTGGTCAATAACTCTTCACTATTAGGCTAATTAAAACACAATAAATATGAAAACTGACTAATTTGAGTCAGATAAACGGTCAATATAGGTTAAGGACGACATGTTGGTTATCAGTTATGTGATCACTGTTTCAAATCATGGGCTTGATTGATTGTGGGCCAGGGAAGGTTAAGTGTCCGCAGGAACTTCTTCTGAACGCAGAGGTCAGTGTTACGCAATCGGATGCTGATGGCTTCGGCAACGGTCAACATTCGACTCACATTAGTCACTGTTTTCATATTTATTGTGTTCTAATTAGCCTGATGATCAAACACGGAAAACAAGTCTTGTTCGCTACTCTGTCGTTCTCATGACTTCAATGGGTATTTTCGACCGAATTTTCACTATTAGTCGAAAGTTTCGGGTCTGGGCTAAGTAGTAGTACAGTGACTCAATGAATGGCCAGTCATCTGTATGTACTTCGCAAACGAGAGTGATAGGTTGCATTGTTTTCCGTACTTCACGCCCCACCGAGCGGATCAGTCACTTAGGAATATGTTCAGATTTTCGCTGACGGAGGCATCGATTCATTCCGCCAACGTAAGCGTCACTGCAACTGGAAATGAACTGATAGACAATATAAAGCAGAACGGCCAAATGAACAGAGTTTAGCTTTACCCAGATTTACTCCTCGGGGTTGAATGTAGAAGACACAGTTTGCCTGCAGAATACGTTTGAAGTCTGTGCCGAAGTGTTAATCAGAATCTATACGGCCGGTCTCGCGTGCTTCGTTTTGCTATGAATGTTAATTGACTGCTGGTATCCATTAGCCAGAAGCGAATTCGTTAAGCACTTCTCTTCCAGAGCTAGCGTATAGGCCATACAAATTCGACGGGCGCGACAGAATCACCGCACTGATTTCACTATATTTTACAGTTACTGGTCATAATCAATACATCACGTTTCATAGTACCATAAAATCTTCCCACCTTCATTGGACTTCTGATTTTCTGATGGAATCCATTAATGGCCCAACTGTCTTAGACGGTTTGTTCATGAAAGTCAGAGGGGACATCAATTCCATTTGGCCTGGTCAATGTATCAATTTTGCTAGTTTTGCGCCGGATAACTTTATACGTGGGTTGGTTATTCAGCAGAGCATATCCTGCTTCATTTTCAACATTATTACAGGGCCGGGATGATACTGACTCTGCCTTTGCTATTGTTGCAGACCGCTGCAGACGGTCAATCGTTCCACCTGCCGAGATAGTGTCATCTCGTCAACCGGTAATATTGCTCACAAGATGTACACGAGAATAGCAAACGCACATTGTCCATTCGTCAACCTCCGTCACTCGCGATGTCGTAAAAACGTTCACCCCCCGATTAAAGACAGTGTTTACACTGCGTGAGTACCCTCAGCTTTTCTCTATGGATCAGAGACTTGGCTCATTTGTGCTGAAGGTGCGTCCAGACCCTAGGTATTCGGTCACCATTGTCTCCGCCGGTTAGACAGCACCGAATAGGCTGATCGTGTAAACAACGCGACAGTCCACCGGATCGTATTTGGGAAATTTGCACTTTCCCTACTGATAACCGAGGTAGTCAAAATGCAGTTTTCACTATTTGCGTCATGTATACTGTATGCCGATAGAGCGTTTGCCGCATTGCGCACTGTTCCTTGTGGTTGTTGATGTTTGAAAAGAACTACGAGGAGGCGGTCGTGCGATGACTTGGTCACAGGCCATGGGAGCTGTGACCATTCATCTGGGCAAGGTTGACAGGTGTCTTCGACCTGGTTGGGGGAGTTTGGGACCACTGGTTGGAGATACTCAATAATTTGGCATTGTGTCTCAGTATTAATTTTTCTTTTCGATGAAACTCAATTGCTTCCTTTCCCTTGCTTTCTCTTTCGTTTTCTTCGCTGCACATTTGTACTTATTTATTACTCTCCAGCCTTGTGGACCGACGGTAGCCTGAGCCATCATATTCACGGGTGCTGCTAAACGCTGGAAATGGTGATGATGATTGGACACCTAGATGAATATGTTAGGGAGTTTTTCCAATCCTCTTTCAGTGTGACACAATTTTATAGCATTTTTATGTAAACGGCATGCTGGATGTGTCCAAGTCCTGTCACATCGTTTTTTCTGTACGACTCAGTTGTGACGGGGTGATTATCGATCATACGGCCATACTGCGGGCCACGTCAACTGCTCCAGACAGTATTTGGCCTACGTTCGACCTTACCTATCACCAGATGAGCAACGCTTTCTGGCTTAATAGCCGAAAACTGAACTGTGCCTTTTCTCCCTAATAGTCGTACTTGGTTACCAGTATTTTATTATAGAATTTCTACCATCGTTTTGTGATTCTTGATGCTTATTTCGTTGCTTTATCAGTTCACCGTATCTGAAGGCACTGACGCGATTGGTTGAACATGGTGGTCAATTTCCTTCCTTGTCCTCCAAAATCACCTACTTCAAAGTGAGTTGCTCACTTGCGAACTCTTTCAGTTTAGGGGCGTACTTCGTTTCAAATCTTCCAGTATTTTTCAGTGATTCGGGCGAGCTTATATGTATTTTTTTTTATGAGAAACGTACACGTAGGAATTCCGAATGTGCTCGAGTTAGGTGGATTTTTACGATTGATCGATCTATGCATATGAAGATTTTGGAACGACGGTGTTCGGTGGATATACCTTTGACTGGTTGCCAGTGATACGGCTAACTAACATCACCTGAACTGTCTACGGGATCCGCGCTCCCGACCTCTCCCACTTAGTGAGGTCGGTCCTAATTGATCACATAGATTCACACTAATCAATAAATGGCCTGTGTTCAAAAGTTATGCTGCGTTCCGCCTCATCAGAGCTAACGGACTGTTTGGTTTCTCACGTTGTCTCTCGCGTTTGTCTGCTCTGGGCGTGACCCAACATAGCCTATTGCAACCTCATGGTGACCGAATTAGTACCTCATAGTGTGACTTGGTTTGTTCTGCGTACACGGCTGCACATGCTCAGCTGTCTCGTTTTTGCGGTTTGTGTCTTCATGGCTGCTCTGTGGTACGAAGTCATCGGTGCGTTGCAAGTGAATCACTTATCAACTAACACACTTGGAGAGACGTGCTTTTATTTCAATCGCGTTGTGAATACCTTGGCAAGGCTGGGCAATTCAGTTCTCACACCAATGCTACCTTGTCGACTGCATTAAAAATGGCCTCGCCTACATTTGTGTGCATAGTTTCAAACAGCTCTGTTCTGAGCTTTGAATGCACAACTGTTTTAGTACCATTTAAGGTGACTGACCTTAATTAAACCCACTATTGCAGGTTGCAATTTCCGTGTGGTATTCTTACTGTTATATGGTATAACATGAACAGTATCAAGTAGAAAAAATTTGGTTAAACATTGAAGATGTCAAAGGATAGAAAATGAAAGTGTTTCGTTGCCAGTGTTTCGTGGATGAACTTACTAACGTCACCTGGGCGTTGTGATCCCAGGTGTTGGGTTGTTGTTTCGGTGTCGTCAGTAAATAGATCTAGGTTCGCTTTTAGCGACAGCTCTGTACTACCGAAGACACGTTCGTTATTGGACGTGGGGTCGCTGTTTTCCGTTGCCTGAAGGCACGTCGTACAAGAGTTTATCATTTATGGTTCATGGAGGCTGACTGATGGCCTTTAAGAGTGACCCACTCCGTTAATTCAGATGGAGCAAACTGTTGCCGTTTTAAGGCAATCCCAGTGCTATTTGGGTGTGAGTTCCGACTCATTGAGTCCTTTGAATGAGATGATCACCATGTACAAACTCACTACCAACGTAGTTCCCAGGTGGAAGGGTTATACACACCTGTCACCAACTGCACTCAACTAATTTGCAAACTTTGATATCTCATTGGGTTTTTAGTAGATTTCAGCCCGCTCTCCTGGTCACGGATGTCGTCAAGCTCGTGAATCACATTCTTAGCTTAAAGGATAGATGCCATTGTTTGCTTCGTTCCTTATTACCAGATTAGTGTTGAACATCCTTAGGACACCGCATGGGTCATTGTTTGGTTGAATGTTTGGAGTGGATGTGCACACAAGGTCACTTGTTCCAGTATTCTGTTTCGTTCACGCTCCTTTTCAGAATGCATTTGACCCCGAAAAAGCCAAACGGGACGGTCGGATTACTCCAGAACCCGGGGTGGATAGGGATTACGACCGGGCTGTGAAAGAAATCCAAGTTAGTAGTATCTTCTGCTTTACGTTATAGAGCTAACCGATCCGTGTAGTACTATCACGGCTGACTTGATTACGTGTGTTTGATGTAACCTAATTACTTATGCACTCAAGAGAACACGATGGCAGCTTGCTGACTACTATTCATAGGACAGTTATTTTTAGCCCAGATTGGATAATAATAATAATAATAATAATAATAATAATAATAATAATAATAATAACAGCTATTGTTAATCCTTTATATCACTGTCAATTCCGCATGTGACTTTCTAGTAAGCCTCGTGACAGCAACCGTCGTGCATTGTGGAAGCTGAAGACAGCATCACTAATTTGTGCGCTTATGTGCAAGTTCGCACTGTTTTCTTCTGATTACTGTGATCTCGGGAATTTACGAATGAAAAGTAAACAGCATGTGTCGAGGTTGATCTATTTTCAGACTTATTTTTGTTCGATCGATTGCTTTTATGATCTTCCGCTGCGCATGTACATTACGCTTTTCCTGCAGGTTATCAACAATGAACTGGACACTTTCCTCATCGACTGTGGAAAACAACTTGGCGTTCGAGTACGTGTTTGATTCATGCCTTTACCTAATTCCGGCTGTTGGTTTGGGCTTTCTACAACACGTACACAACCAAGATGTAATGCCTGACGATGACACACCGAAAATGAGCTTGTCCGCTACGTTTTGACCTGTGATGAAATCTTCGGGCATATGTGAACAGTCAAATGTAGGCTGCTCGAACAAACGGATATGTCAGCAAAGTGACGAACCTGAATGACCCTTAAGAGCAGCCTGTTGTTACACAATGTACATTGGAGTGACGCAGGCTGTTTGTGTGTATGCTTCTTCAGAACAGACAGGATATAAGCACGTTCGGACCATTGAGTTGGAGGGACTCAAGCCTTGGAACTATCATGACTACTATGCTTTTGTACCACTCCCTGTCCTTAGTATAACCTGTCTGCTTCCAAAGAACTCGGTGTTACTGTTTCACCAGGTCCATCGTTGTTGTTTGATTCCAGGAGCGGTAGCTTTTCATTGTCCACATTAGTTCTTTTTGTCCCCTGTGATTTAATTCCATTGTATTTGCCCTAATGCTAAACATCAGAATCAGTCTCGTATTGTTAACCGAATTATTAATTTGTTGTTTGTGCTTACCTTACTTACCATTGTTTTCTCTCTACGATGAACACCACTTACTAAACCATTACGGTTAAGTTGGTCACTTTTGCTCAACAGAACTGCGTGTTCCTCCGTACTTCTACGCACAGCTTTCATATTGGGGCACAGCTCGTAACCGGTTTCAGTTGGAGGTCCCAGAGTCGTCTGTTTCCCGCGTCCCCAGCAGTTGGCAGCTGGCCTCTCAGCGCAAAGGGGTCAAGCGGTATCGGTGCGAGAAGACCATTGATTGGCTCTCACGGTTGATGGCTGCCGAAGAGCGCAAGGACGCTAGTTTGCGTAGCATCATGCAGACATTATTCGCTTCATTCAGCGACTCGTGAGTCCAGGTGTTGATGAAAACTTGTTTGCGTACACAGACATGCAGCTATTAGTGTTTTCCGATCCCAGGAAGTTTGCTTAAAGCGTCGGTCTATATACTTCGCCTCTTGTTACACAATACGTTCGCTATCCCGTGGCTTACTAGTTTACCTGTAGGTTTATATACTGTTATCTTTCCTAACTGTTATTAAGAATGTTTGAGGTTGCTCGGTCTTGAACTCACAACCCTCGTGATTGGTCACCGATAGTGTTGCCATTGAACATAACGACCAGTTGCCAATTGCCGTTTTCAATTACGATTGAAACCTCAACTGTGAGTATGGCTGAGGTATAATTGGCTCCTGTGTCCTCGATGATACAGCCACTATCGGTGAGTTGCACGTATTCAGCGGAAACAAACACCGTAACTTAACGTTAAAATATCCTTCCTTCTGTGAATATGCAGATGTTGACCGAGGTACAGCTTTCTTGTTGGTTTTCACTGCTTCGCTTCGCAGCTTACTTAGTTTTTCCGTCACAATATTCACACCACAGGACCCAATTGCCCAATATCTCACATAACGCCTCCAGTGGCTTATTTTGCGGGTTGTGGCGGCCCCAGATAAGGAGGGAGACAATACCGACATGCAGTAGCTAATCCTTCGGCGAATTACTTCTCTTTGTGTGCTAAGGTATACCTTGTCCACCTTAACCTTTAGGTCAATCAGTCGACTGAGCTCTCTCGTAATTTTCAGCGAGTTGTTTTCAGATTTCCGAAGATGTCATAGGTCAGCAGGCCATTTAGCCTTGAGTGTGATAGCATTTGCCTCATTTTATGTTCCACCGTCAATGCTGGTATAAATTTCTAAGTACTACAACCGATCGACAACCCGTTTTTAGTCTGTTGTCCAACACGGAATTAACGTGATCATCGTAGTCTCTCAGAAACATGTGGCATTATCATGCTGTAAAACGCATTCCAAAATGTTTAGCAGATCACGATCGTAGACAACAGTACACCAGTGGTTCTCACTGATGCTCAACTGCCCCACAACCATAGGCAAAAAGCATGCCCTAGTCGAGGAGAAAAGGAGAAAGAGAGGAGGGGGGCTATCTACTTAAAATAATTACACCTATGTTCAAACATTTAACATCAAAGTGTTCACACCTCAGGCAAAAAATTGACCTATAAGTGAAGGAAGGCCTCGTCGGTAAGGCTTTATTACGGATTTCGCTGCCCTACGTCAATAGATACACAACCAACCTTACAAAACAACGACAACATTTACGCCACTGACCGCGATCAGCCGCCATCCCACCCAAAGTCTCTATCCACCGACTGTGAGTCTCGAGGATTCCGTCCTGGGAGATGAACTCGACATACAATGGTCAACACCTTGGGTATGTTGCCTAATATGTTCTGTTTTCTCTGGAACTTGTCAATCAGCAGTCAGCTCAATCAGGATCAGGAGTCGGGCAAGGAATTTGTGCTGGCATTTTGCGTGTTATAGACAATCTCTCACTATTTCATGTGCGATGAAAGTGAGTGGTCATAATCTGCCGCCGCTTTCAGTACAACGTTTGTCTGATAGTTCGCACTAGACCTTAACCATAGCTGAAGTACGGCAATAGTACGCTGTTGATGTTTTCACGTACGTATTCGACACGTTCTTCCCGCCGAACGACTGCAAAATTACAGATGGATATGCTAACTCATGAAATGCACCTTGTAGTCACGAAAAACGGCGATTCTCGGCTCGCGGTTCGTATGATGACGCTCTAGGATTGGGCACAGCACCAAACTATCATTTGCACATCTTTTAGGCCGTTCTCTCTTAGTGTCTGCCTCTCACACTGGACTGAGTCGACACAGTAGTTACTTCTGCTCACTGCTTGGATCTAACTAATTCCTGTTTTTCTCGATCCCCCGATTCCTTTGGATCTGCAACTTGCTACCAGCTGACTCTAACACGGAGGAACGTTTTTAGTTGTGAGCACACCTGAGTCAACACCTCCACGGTTCTCTCACCCTGTGGTCATCTGAATTCTCGTGCACTCAAATGAAGTTTGTCAATGAAGGCACCATAGACAGGAGTATCAATCTCGTCAGAGCGATTCGTCAATGATGCTTGTTCTTACGGGAAATGGAATTCGCACTATGACTACACATGATAACGTCGCCCACAACCATGAATCCTCACAAAATCAACAATTCCATACTGCATCGGCCGTCTCGCAGTATAAACCGGGTCGCCCTTTCTGCTGCATACAGCAGGGTAGATAGGGAAAA
>QNGE01006949.1:0-15546 GCA_008508345.1 Paragonimus westermani
GTAACCAGAGGTTCATCTCCTTGGTCAAGACCTGTGACACTCTCCCAGACGCCACATCGACCGGGTTTAATACTGAAGGCGCACGCCTCTATTGTGAGATAGAAGTAAGGTTGTGGATGAGTCCTACACGACTGGCCACGAAAGTTGCCAAACGCGATGAAGTGTTTTGTAGGTATTGCAACACTATTGTAGAATATGTCAACAGTAAAACGTTACGTATTGGAGTCAACTCACGAATAAGGAAGTACATTGGCTTGGACGATAGAACGGCTGCCTTTATTTCCTTACTGTTGTGCAATACCCATCTATCTTGTCTCTACGGCAAACCTATCGCAAAGTGATCATGCCTGGGCATTACACTGCTATCCATTATATTCAATGCTCGCTTGTCCTCCACAGAAGGCTCTTTGTTCTCTGAAGTGCATCCGTCAGCGTAATCTAACTCATACATCCTTCGGATCGGATCATCCAACGATACCGGACGTACTTCAAGGAGGTTTACACAGTGTTCATTCCGGGCTTCGGTGCGACGTGGACCTCGAAAACTCCAGCCGGAGATGGTCTTACTCTCATAAGGCTCGTTGGTGCTGCCCAGTCTCTGCTTCAGCACCCAGTGTGCTTCAGGGACATCGCATTCTATCAGAATCCCCACACCAGTTCCAGTTAAACTCTTAAAGGAACCACCCTGCAGGTGCGTCCATCTATCTACTTCTGATTGGCGGACAACGTCAGGCTGAGTCACTGGCAGCTGCTTCACCGTATAAACTGAATCAGCTGTGATGGAATGCTCCTGATCCAACGATTGCAACTCAATCGATACCTTATTGCATGATGTTGCAGAAGTTCCGTGTAGAGTACGGAACATCATCTGGCAGGGCTGTCCCTGCAAGCCAGTTGTCCTTGCAATAGATTCATCGAGCAATGTAGTGTCAGACCCGTTATCCAGAAGGGCATACGTTGTCACTAATGCTTTCGGGCCAACCAAACTGATCGGAACGAATCATAGACATACACCGTTTACATTGGACGTAGCACCGCACAAGGATGACTTTGTCGTTCCCTACTTACCCTGTTCGGGCTTATCCTCATGGACCCACATATGATGGCGTCGACCACAACCCGGTACCGCACATCGTATCTGTACTCTACAATACTTGGCCACATGGTTAGCTTTTGGGCAAACAAAACAGCGTCCGGTGTTCTTCAGCGTTGCTTTGCGTTGCTCCAAAGACTGACTGCTGAACCAACCACAATCGGATATATCGTGATTGCTCTTACAAACCGGACACCTCAAGTTCACCTTTTCATAAGGCACACCTACTTCGACGTTGCACCTCGAGTATCTGATTCCAGAAGGTCCAGAGAATGAGTTGCTCGTCCTGCTTTCTGAGCGAGCAGCCAACTGACCATACTGACTAGCAATGACTGCCAATCTTTTCTCCACAAAACATAACAAATCGCTAAAATTAGGTTCCCTTCCGCACTCAGTTATACCCTCAGCAACTTCTGCCCATCTTTCCTGCAGATGGTGAGGCAATCGCTCAGCTACTTTAATGAGGTTTGTTGTGCAATTTAGCTCTCCACCGTAATCTAACTGCATTAATATCGTCTGACAGCCTTTCATTTGGCTGGCCAGTCCACGCAAGCCATCAACGTCGCCAGCGATTAACTTAGGACCCATGAAAACCTCCTTACTTACCGCTTGCATATCCTGTCGACGGCCAAACTGCTGATGCAAAATCTTCATAGCCTCTGTAAAACCCACCTCCTTTGGCAAGAGTGCACAGTGCTTGATTGCCTCTCTCGCCCTACCACGACAATAATACGACAAGCACGAAAGCTTCGATCCCTCGTCAACTAACTTGTCTACCACGTTACCTTCGAAATTTCTGGGAAAGGTAGAGTAGTTCTTCGGAGACCCACCGAAACTATCCACCTCAAGTTTCGGAAGACTAGCTCCAAGAGCCAAAGGTCTGAGAGCCCGCTCTAACGACTCGACAGGGTCTAAACAAAAGGGGTTTGTTCCGGAGACCCTCGATTGACCAGGGTGGCATGGTGTACTAAACTAAGTACCGGCTGTCGGGACGGCCTCAGATTTCGCGGCCCTACCCTATCCTTCATGGAGTGCAAGCTGTCTACGTCTCAATTCTAGCTCCTCTGCCTTCAAGATCAGCTCTTCCTCTAACAGGTCATCAGAAACTTCATTAGAAACATTCATCAGAGCACGATTAAGCAAAACGGGCGAAACAGCACTGGATTTGGACACACT
Organism: Paragonimus westermani; assembly: GCA_008508345.1. Lineage (NCBI taxonomy): Eukaryota > Metazoa > Platyhelminthes > Trematoda > Plagiorchiida > Troglotrematidae > Paragonimus > Paragonimus westermani. Next base: position 2,270 of record QNGE01006949.1, read on the forward strand.
CTCCATCTTTTTCAGTGGGGCTACCACTGCCTCTATCGCTATCCCTGGGCCGAATCCCCGCTTAGTTCTAGAGGCCCCAAACAAACAACAATCATGCTCAGCAGCACTCGGTTCAGGCGGGATCCTAGCATTAGGAAAGTTTTGGGAATTACTTAAAACATTTGGCATGAAAAGATCGTTCTTAAACTTCGAAGAATTAGGATTAATAGAGAAGAGGACATCACCGTAGTTATGGGTATTCAGATGATTCTTGTCCAACATGGGGAATGGTTCATGGGATATTGTAGCAGCCTCGATTTGTAAAAAAGTGCTGGATCGTCCAGTATAAAAACGCTGGTTACGGATGGCAGGATCAGCCTCGATAACGCCATGATTGTTAGGACCGGTGGAAACTTTCACAGTGTCCGACTTCGTCATTTTCCCAGAATACCGGAATTCCATGACTGAATTGCATTTCTATTCGTCCTTGTTAGAGTGAAAACGTCCCGGCCAGATGTTGAGGAATTCGAGTACTATTGAATCATTCTCTGACGATTCAAGTTCACACCGAGGTACGCGTAATCTGTTGATTCAGTAAATGCATCTCAATATTCAACGACAGAAATAATCTATCCTCGAAACGGTTAACGAGAAGGCGTTTGTAATAACTGCATTTAATACAGTACTAACTGAACCAATGTAAAAGAAAATTGTCTCTCACCTCGCATGTGAAACTCCTCAGAAATCATAGAAATTAAGTGTCCGCACAACAAATTGACAACCAGGCACCGATCAACAATGGTGGATGATAAAACTGGTTGAGCTCACTCAAACAAATGGTCATTGGCTTGGTCAGAGCAAACCGATTGTTCACGCATCGAAAAACGACGGGAATCATAAGCTACTCAAGAAAAAATATGGGAGAAAAATGTCTAATTTCGGCATTTAGAAGTTTACAGGGCTCGGGCTGAATAGGGGTAAGGGCAACTGTCAAAGTAGGTGGTGTAAGAACAAGGATGCGTGATGTATTTCATTTGGGGAATAGAGTAGAGCGTAGGGCCACCTATCGACATCAGGCAAACTTCAGCAATCTCAAATTAGCGCAACAAACCTTGACAAAATCAACACCGGGTCCCGAAAACCGGCTGGTTGTCCAAACTCAAGGCGGCAATATGAACAGCGGCAACGACCGGCTTGACGGGATGGTATACACCTACCTCTTTACCCGTAGTGACTTGGTGCAGACGCTTCCAAAAACAAAGTGATCTGATGTCTCGTCTCACAGTGCCATCTGCAGTTCTTACCGGCACCTGACGTACATGTCTGTCGTCACCAGGGAATACCTCGGTGATTGAACCGTAGGGCCAAACACCTCTGGAGGCTCTTTCGTGAAGGTGAACTACATCGCCTACTTGCAGATCACGCAAAGCTTCCAACCACTTAGGTGTAACCTGCAGCTGGGGTAGGTATTCACGCCGCCATCGTCTCCAAAACACACTAGATAAGTGTGTAACGTTCGCACAATGTAACCTCATCTGTACTTGAACCTATATTCGAGCGCAACAACAGCAAATCACTAGAACAAAGTACCTGGGGACTATCTGGAGCATCATAAACAGGCACGAGTTGCCTATTGTTCACGATTCGTTCAACTTCCACCATGTAGGTGGTGAGTGACTCTTCATTCATTACCTGCTGTTGTGTTACCGACGACAGAACCCGTCTCACTGTTCGGACCATCCTCTCCCAGGCCCCGCCCCAATGACTTGCACCCGGAGGATTGAAATACCGATCAATTCCTTGATTCGACAGCCTATCTGTCAACACACACAAGTTCAGTTGTCGCAGCCTTCGTTCTAGCTCCAAGTCTGCTCCAACAATGTTGGAACCGTTGTCACTGTAAATGGCGTCCTGCTTGCCCCACCCTCCCAAAAATCGCACAAGAGCCATGAGAAAAGAATCCGTAGACATGGAATGAGCCACTTCAATGTGAGTCGCCTGAGTCCGTAAACAGGTATACATGCAGCCAAACCGTCTGAGCTTGCCTCTTCTCATAGGCACCCTGAATAGGCCGAAATAATCCACCCCACGGCACCTGAATGAGTAACCGTCCGTCGACGCTCTCATCAACGGAATTGGCGCCATCGTTTGAGTGCAGTGCTCAGCATAAACCTTTTTACAATGACAGCACTAATTCAACCTTCGTTTATCAGCCGTCATATCTTTTAAAATCCAAAACCGCCTTCTGATGCTGGCAAGTACATGGAAGGCACTCGTGTGCCCTTCCGACTCGTGATAGTGACGTTTCGAAGAACTTGTGAGAGCACTGTGGCTAGGAATAATCACCAGATCCACACTGTCTCCATTTTCTGATCAGATTCCACAGCCAAGATGCAGTGCTCCACCTATCAACGCTGGCGGCAATCTTTCGAATCTACCCACCTTACGAGGGTTTACGGTGGACGATCTGAGGACCCTGAGTTCCTTGGAGAACTCGGGCTCTTGCACGAGCTTTACAAGTTTGAGACAAAAGACATCGATTTCGCACGTACGAAGGATTCCTACTCTGATTGACGCGCTTTGTCCGGTGGATATAACCACGGACACAAAGTTAACGTAACGTGATAACCAAGCTATGGCCCGCACTAACTTAGTCCAACTAGAGTACCTCGCTACCAGCTGGCCCAGTATACAATTAAAGTCCGATTCCGTGGTAATCGCATGAGTGCGCCTAATTTCAGGGTCTTCCTTTAACAAGCACAAGGTTAGCATTTTCTGCCATTGTTCTGAGTTCAACAGAAATCTGGGACCCCGTAACCAGAGGTTCATCTCCTTGGTCAAGACCTGTGACACTCTCCCAGACGCCACATCGACCGGGTTTAATACTGAAGGCGCACGCCTCTATTGTGAGATAGAAGTAAGGTTGTGGATGAGTCCTACACGACTGGCCACGAAAGTTGCCAAACGCGATGAAGTGTTTTGTAGGTATTGCAACACTATTGTAGAATATGTCAACAGTAAAACGTTACGTATTGGAGTCAACTCACGAATAAGGAAGTACATTGGCTTGGACGATAGAACGGCTGCCTTTATTTCCTTACTGTTGTGCAATACCCATCTATCTTGTCTCTACGGCAAACCTATCGCAAAGTGATCATGCCTGGGCATTACACTGCTATCCATTATATTCAATGCTCGCTTGTCCTCCACAGAAGGCTCTTTGTTCTCTGAAGTGCATCCGTCAGCGTAATCTAACTCATACATCCTTCGGATCGGATCATCCAACGATACCGGACGTACTTCAAGGAGGTTTACACAGTGTTCATTCCGGGCTTCGGTGCGACGTGGACCTCGAAAACTCCAGCCGGAGATGGTCTTACTCTCATAAGGCTCGTTGGTGCTGCCCAGTCTCTGCTTCAGCACCCAGTGTGCTTCAGGGACATCGCATTCTATCAGAATCCCCACACCAGTTCCAGTTAAACTCTTAAAGGAACCACCCTGCAGGTGCGTCCATCTATCTACTTCTGATTGGCGGACAACGTCAGGCTGAGTCACTGGCAGCTGCTTCACCGTATAAACTGAATCAGCTGTGATGGAATGCTCCTGATCCAACGATTGCAACTCAATCGATACCTTATTGCATGATGTTGCAGAAGTTCCGTGTAGAGTACGGAACATCATCTGGCAGGGCTGTCCCTGCAAGCCAGTTGTCCTTGCAATAGATTCATCGAGCAATGTAGTGTCAGACCCGTTATCCAGAAGGGCATACGTTGTCACTAATGCTTTCGGGCCAACCAAACTGATCGGAACGAATCATAGACATACACCGTTTACATTGGACGTAGCACCGCACAAGGATGACTTTGTCGTTCCCTACTTACCCTGTTCGGGCTTATCCTCATGGACCCACATATGATGGCGTCGACCACAACCCGGTACCGCACATCGTATCTGTACTCTACAATACTTGGCCACATGGTTAGCTTTTGGGCAAACAAAACAGCGTCCGGTGTTCTTCAGCGTTGCTTTGCGTTGCTCCAAAGACTGACTGCTGAACCAACCACAATCGGATATATCGTGATTGCTCTTACAAACCGGACACCTCAAGTTCACCTTTTCATAAGGCACACCTACTTCGACGTTGCACCTCGAGTATCTGATTCCAGAAGGTCCAGAGAATGAGTTGCTCGTCCTGCTTTCTGAGCGAGCAGCCAACTGACCATACTGACTAGCAATGACTGCCAATCTTTTCTCCACAAAACATAACAAATCGCTAAAATTAGGTTCCCTTCCGCACTCAGTTATACCCTCAGCAACTTCTGCCCATCTTTCCTGCAGATGGTGAGGCAATCGCTCAGCTACTTTAATGAGGTTTGTTGTGCAATTTAGCTCTCCACCGTAATCTAACTGCATTAATATCGTCTGACAGCCTTTCATTTGGCTGGCCAGTCCACGCAAGCCATCAACGTCGCCAGCGATTAACTTAGGACCCATGAAAACCTCCTTACTTACCGCTTGCATATCCTGTCGACGGCCAAACTGCTGATGCAAAATCTTCATAGCCTCTGTAAAACCCACCTCCTTTGGCAAGAGTGCACAGTGCTTGATTGCCTCTCTCGCCCTACCACGACAATAATACGACAAGCACGAAAGCTTCGATCCCTCGTCAACTAACTTGTCTACCACGTTACCTTCGAAATTTCTGGGAAAGGTAGAGTAGTTCTTCGGAGACCCACCGAAACTATCCACCTCAAGTTTCGGAAGACTAGCTCCAAGAGCCAAAGGTCTGAGAGCCCGCTCTAACGACTCGACAGGGTCTAAACAAAAGGGGTTTGTTCCGGAGACCCTCGATTGACCAGGGTGGCATGGTGTACTAAACTAAGTACCGGCTGTCGGGACGGCCTCAGATTTCGCGGCCCTACCCTATCCTTCATGGAGTGCAAGCTGTCTACGTCTCAATTCTAGCTCCTCTGCCTTCAAGATCAGCTCTTCCTCTAACAGGTCATCAGAAACTTCATTAGAAACATTCATCAGAGCACGATTAAGCAAAACGGGCGAAACAGCACTGGATTTGGACACACTCTCCATCTTTTTCAGTGGGGCTACCACTGCCTCTATCGCTATCCCTGGGCCGAATCCCCGCTTAGTTCTAGAGGCCCCAAACAAACAACAATCATGCTCAGCAGCACTCGGTTCAGGCGGGATCCTAGCATTAGGAAAGTTTTGGGAATTACTTAAAACATTTGGCATGAAAAGATCGTTCTTAAACTTCGAAGAATTAGGATTAATAGAGAAGAGGACATCACCGTAGTTATGGGTATTCAGATGATTCTTGTCCAACATGGGGAATGGTTCATGGGATATTGTAGCAGCCTCGATTTGTAAAAAAGTGCTGGATCGTCCAGTATAAAAACGCTGGTTACGGATGGCAGGATCAGCCTCGATAACGCCATGATTGTTAGGACCGGTGGAAACTTTCACAGTGTCCGACTTCGTCATTTTCCCAGAATACCGGAATTCCATGACTGAATTGCATTTCTATTCGTCCTTGTTAGAGTGAAAACGTCCCGGCCAGATGTTGAGGAATTCGAGTACTATTGAATCATTCTCTGACGATTCAAGTTCACACCGAGGTACGCGTAATCTGTTGATTCAGTAAATGCATCTCAATATTCAACGACAGAAATAATCTATCCTCGAAACGGTTAACGAGAAGGCGTTTGTAATAACTGCATTTAATACAGTACTAACTGAACCAATGTAAAAGAAAATTGTCTCTCACCTCGCATGTGAAACTCCTCAGAAATCATAGAAATTAAGTGTCCGCACAACAAATTGACAACCAGGCACCGATCAACAATGGTGGATGATAAAACTGGTTGAGCTCACTCAAACAAATGGTCATTGGCTTGGTCAGAGCAAACCGATTGTTCACGCATCGAAAAACGACGGGAATCATAAGCTACTCAAGAAAAAATATGGGAGAAAAATGTCTAATTTCGGCATTTAGAAGTTTACAGGGCTCGGGCTGAATAGGGGTAAGGGCAACTGTCAAAGTAGGTGGTGTAAGAACAAGGATGCGTGATGTATTTCATTTGGGGAATAGAGTAGAGCGTAGGGCCACCTATCGACATCAGGCAAACTTCAGCAATCTCAAATTAGCGCAACAAACCTTGACAAAATCAACGGTTGATTGCCCCTCCACCACCTTTCAGCTTAAACCCAGCGTGGCATCCGCGCACGAACGTTGGGTTGCATCTTTTTGGACCCTTTTCGTGAAGTGGGCGAGGAGTTCCGAAAAAATGTATGGATGCATATTCACGTGCCTACGGTCTCGAGCAGTGCATATCGTAGTGGCTCACACGTTGAATACCGACCCGTTTATTATGGCCCTGTCACGATTTATGGGACGCAGAGTTAGGCCTGAGGCAAGTTTTTCTGATAACGGTACCAATTTTGCAGCCGCTGACGAACAGCTTAGTGGCAGGGCCCGCAACTTAGGTGGAGGGTTCGTCAATGACAAGCTCTTAAAAAATAGAATTCAGTGGCACTTCAACCTACCGTTTTGGGGTGGAGTATGGGAGCGACTGATTCGATCCGTCACATGTATTTTGCGCGCAATCTGCCGAGAGCAAGGAACCGTTGACGAAACTCTTCTAACTTCATTGACTGAAGTGAAGCGTATTTTAACCAACAGACCATTAGTTCCTGTTGCCGCAGACTGTTCTGACAATATCGCTCTAACCCCGATTGAATTAATTCTCCTTAGGAGCAATACGGGGATGGCCCCAGAATGCAATCTGGTAGACAGGTACACTAGGTGTTGAATACAAGCGAATAACATGGTAACTACCTTTTAGAAAAGGTGGTCTCGAGGGTATGTTTTATCGTAGCAAGTGTGCCAGAGGTGGTTGACAAGACAACGTTAGTTCCAGGTTGGTGACGTTGTTCTTGTTGTATCCGATGGACTGACTATGGACTAGTTACGAAATGTTAAGTAGACGCGAACGAACTAGTCTGTACTGTAGAGGCTCGCACGAAGACCAGTCTAATGGGGAGGGATGTGAGGCGCTTATGTTTGTTGGAGGGGCATGACTGTTAGACACTACGGTTCGCGGGGTCCCCACCATATGTCATGTGGATAGTTACATTGAGTATAGACAGACAGAGAGCCAGAACTGTACAACACTACCAGCGGTCTGTCAGATGCAGACGAATTTTGGCGGGCGCTGTAAATTTGTTGATTCACGAGCCAAGAAAATTCGTTCCCATTGTTTGCCTTTCCCATTTTCCCCACTAACCTGAAACTTGCTCCCAATACCTCAATCACCCCATTTTGTTTTGTTGAACCAACGTGTCATCAAATGTCCGCAGCGCGAGTGGCCATTCTTGTCTTGGTCTGCTGGCGTGTCGGTTCACCTTTGACCTTGTTGGTCCTGTTGAGAAGCTGTTGATTTTGCTGGACAAGACTATCGTCGCGAACGATTGAGGTTTGCCTTTTGTAATAATTGATGCATCTTGTTAATAGTACCGTAGAAATCGTTGGATTCAGACTTGTTCTCAGTATGGGGATCCGCTTTTTGGGCTACGCGTAACTCAACGATCAAACATGAATTGTTACAATATGTGTATGTATAAACTTTGATGAACATGTATACATATATACATACATGCATAAATATCAATATACCTATATACGTTCACGTATTCAGGTATATACCTTAATATATACCTACATTCACATGTCCTATATATATGTACATATATATATATACGTCAGTATATGCATATATATACATACATATACATATATATACCACGATAAACGTTTACCTACATGTATGTTTACGGATTTATACGTACATGTATATCAGTATGCATATATATGTATTCATAAACGTATTATGCATATGTGTTCGTACAGAAACATATATATGTGCATATAATAATGCATAAATATGTACATATATATATTTCCCTCCGCAACGGTTTACACATATATATTTATACACATGTATACATCTGTACCAACGTTCACCATCGTATAGTTTTCTGCCATCATATATATGCATACGTATATCTAAACGCATACATGAACAAGTGTGTGTATATTTATACATATATATGTATACTTATATACATACATATATAACTGCATGTGTAATTCCAAATATATACATGTATGCGCTTATTACGATCTATACATATATATGCATATGCCTATATGTTCATATATATATATATCTTTTCTATATATATTTCTATATATACAAACCACCCGTATATAAATATGCACATACATATATGTATAGACCTATATATGTTCACGTATATAGGTATGTACAAATATATACACGTATATATATACATTTATATTTGCATATTTTTGGAACAAATGACCTTTATCTACCTCAGCACAAGCTTTCCAATTGTCGTAGATATTTCCCCGTACACTTTAAATTTTTCTTATATATATACGGTCTACACATATTACACTTATTATATATATTACACATACGCCCGCTACATGCGTACTGCCTGGGCAACCAATGACAAAACTCTGCTTCAAGGTCACTCAGCGTATTATTAAGCGGTTCGACTTATTTTTTCCCGGGTATTAATGGAAACCGGCTCTTGACTTTCTCCCGGTAGTGACCTTGGACTGTTCACAAAAGTGTCCACCCCACAACTTTGTAAAAGGTAAATTGGTGTAACAACTCATTTCTGTCAAACTAATTCCATGAAGCGAGCGAACTACCTACTACTGTGTTGCGTGCGTCAAAGATTCATAAATTACAGTCATTTGTCTTTTCACTGGGTACTTTTTGACAGCAGGCTTCAAGTTTGTGTTACTGTTTGATAGTCTTTTTTGTATCGTTTGTAAATATCTGCAGTGATCGCGCATAACTCATCGTGCTTCCAACATGTGCGTTGAGAAATATATATCATTAATATTATTAACCGTCCCCGCTACCAGACTCCCCTCGAAAACAGCTCGCTTCGAACGGTTCGTTGTACTCTCAACATTTACTTGCAGCCGTCTGGCACTTGTTCCATGGCACGCCCATGAAAGCGTAATAACATCAACGCCACTCTACTCTTCCACACTACTGCGCGCACATTACACATATTGCCGAAAAATGTCAGGTTCGTGATTATTATTATGTGCAACAGAATGACCCAATATAAGTCACACTTAGAACACACGACTATGGAAAAAGGGTGTACGACACACCTCCTCGTATTTTTTACATATATATATCCACTTCTAAGGAATTATTTACAGTGGTAATTATGAGAGATAGAGGATCTATTGGTTTCCACCCTAGGAGAAATAGTAACCGATATTGACGAATTGATCACTGTTGCTCCCGGACGACCATTGGTTGTTCGAGCAACGCTTAGTCTTCTCGCAACGTCTATCGATACGATGGATCCACGATAGTCACGTCTGTAAGTAACGAGCGTCTATAAATTCTGAGCCCGTCGAGCAACCAATTCGGATCCAAAAAGGAAGACGGTCGTATTGGCGGGTTTCTTATTATTAAGGTGCTGACGTTCAAAAACAGTGTGATAAACCAAATAGTGGAAGACAACAACAAACCTCGGTATTGAATCCGCCGAGTATACAAGCTCCGAGATTGACGGTTCACGTAAACATGACCGAATGCAACAGTCACGTAATGGCGAAGCGGTCAGGCGGAAATGAAAACAGGGTACATACAAACAAAGGTCCGGCAAAGGAAAGTAAGGGAGGAAGACTACGCAGAAACAAGTTTTACAAATAACAGTATCAAGATCTGCATTCATAAAAGAAATAGTTTGTTACGCGCGTAACTCGAACGGTAGTGTCAGGTTGTAAGAAAAGCTCTTAATCGATACAAGTAATTCCAACGCGAGGAGACGAATCAATGAGAAGGGAATAAATAGAGCAGGGAACGTGGCCACCAACATTCTATTAACACATAACAATCATCAAACACTCACGCAAGCAGCTACTTCATCACGAACTATCATGAGAATTTCTGCAGAAAATTACCCCGTGCATATAATTTACACAACCACATTAAAGTTTAGATTCATTCCTTTTCTGCATTACCCGCCTCAAACCCTCCCTGTAAGCCACTTGACTTCTTTTGTGTGGTTCAAAATATGGATTTCAGTTTGACCGTCGTCTTAATAAAGCAAACTGCGGTCAAATTCCGTGCGCAGTTTCGATTGCTACGTGGTCACCACCCTGAAGGTACCCGTTGGTTGTCCAACTATCGCAAAATGCTGTACCAAATAGTTGACAGCGTCATGTATTTTACTGGCTAACGGGCAAATGCTAATATCGCGTGAATTCGTTGTCGAAAAATAGATACATGTACACCATTCATCTCAGTTCATGTGGCCACTCCACGTTTTCCAATTCAGCACGTGAGATCGCAACCTCTTTTTTATTCCCACAAACACCCTTCATACGAGAAAACTTCTGCGATGAGTGGATCCCCTAAACGCCACACTAACTGTACGAACTGCGGAATTTTCAACTGTTAGACGTCTTTGATCGGTCGACAAAGTCTTGCACTGAAATCTGTCTAAGCTTTTGCCAGAATTTGGGACTTCTCACATTATCTCGCTCAAGCTGATTTATTTCAAAATTTCTTCAACACTAAACATATCAAGTGACGGCAAAATCCCCTGAAAATGCATTCGGTTTTCAACAAGCAAATCATCCGTTCTCATTTTGAGTGCCGGCGCCATGCGGACCAACTCTGGGACAGAGTAGATGCAACAACGGGCAGCATTTTTCCAAATAAGATGTTTGAACGACAGTCCTGGAGAGAGAAGCAACACAAACAAGCCTGAGCCAAAGGCTCAGCAAGCCATGCACACAAATTTCACAAATGTTGTCTGAAACAGCGTCAACAACACAGCAGCAATCCTTGTAAAACAAATCAAACCCAATACATGCTCATCTGCTGGTTTCGACTGTGCGTTGCACAACTCTTCTGTTCTTAGAGCACTGACCCCGATGCTCCGAACCCTGTACAAACCGGTTGGTGCTCATGTTGCCCGTAAACAGGGGTTGCTCGAGGCCCCACCGTCGTTCCTCCTTTTTTCAAACTTGTTTTTATTCCGACGCTTCTCTCCAGTCCTGTTATTCTTTTTTATCATGGTAATTCCGTTTTTATCACGACACTTCTTTTTATCCTGACACCTTTTTTCTCATCGGGTCAAAGTCGCCAATTTGTAATATACCCATTAAAAGAAGAACGTAAGTTCTTCGAAAACCTTTTTTCAACGACACGATACCTTAGCCACGGTTCTGTCAGTTAATTTGTCCCCAAACTGCTAACCGACACACTTTCCGTTTTTGTTTCACTTTTTCGCCCATCCTGATTGGCTCGCCGAATTGTATGATGCAAGCCTGCCGTTTTCACTCTGTCTGTCCGTAAAACTTGCAGGTCAACCTTGGGACAATGTGGAGGCACCAAGGAGCAGAGGACTTCTGAAGTAGGGATCCCAACAACAGTCCTGTGAAAGGAAACAACAAGAACAAGCATGAGTCAAAGGCCAAGTAAGCCGTGCACACGACTTACACAAACGTAAGCCAAAACCGTGCAAATGTCACAGCAGCAGGCTGTGCTGGGAAATTCGGCTTCAATTCGCGCGGGCTCATTGTTTTCGATTGCGCGTTACACGGGACTATTTTGGGGGTGATTTCCTTTCAGTATACGAATAGCTAGAGAACCCTGATGAAATAAATGTGATCTGACGTTTCAGTAAAGTGGTATAAATGAGATTCCCAATTCAAATATAAAAAAATCATATATCAGTTAATCTGTCAATATCTGACATCACACAGTGCTCAAATGATCCATTTTCAGTGGATCACTTCCGTAAGTTAAATCGGCACGGCGGTGAACAGTTAAAGCACATTTAGAAAGATATTTAGGGTGAAACACCGGACGTTTGAAGAGTATGTGAAGGACTTGCGCAGATTTCAACGGGAAATTTGCACAAGCTTTTTCACTCACACTTAGCACACAGCTGCCACTGCTGAGAAACACAGGGTAGTAGAACTGTCGCTAGGCAGCCCGAATGGAAGTACGGTGTACAATTGCGTACATTGTACACGGCAAACAAAACCCTACAAAAGACAATGTTTATTCATTCAACTGATATGATAAGTGGTAGATTTGTATACTACAGATGTCAAACATCTTGAGTCATCTATCATCGCATCGATGAATATCAACTCCGGGAGACAAACCTGATGCGCTCACACGACTTTCATGTTGGTAAGCCTAATAATAATATATACTTCCCAACGTGAAGTTTGTTGCACGAATTACGTGGTCAAAAAGAAAACGACAGTAGTTTATGGAACTTCCACGCACGCAACAGAGAAAGAGATAGTTTGCTCATTTCACACATTTAGTCCCAAAAAATGGGATATTACACTGATTCACTGTTCACAAGGTTGTGGGATGGGCGATTTTCCAAATATTTCAAGGTCACTCAGGGAGGATGTCGGAAGCCGGTTTCCTTTCATACCCGGGAAAAAATATTTTGAACCGCTAAATAATGCACTGCGTGACCGTGAAGCCGAATTTTCTCATTGGTTGACCAAGCCGTACGCCGTTAGCAGACATATGTGTAATATGTACGACAAATATTAAATATATATGCAGACTAAATATACCAGAAATACCTAAGGTGTATGGGGAAATATTTGCGAACATGTGAAAGCACGTGGTGACTGATGTACAGGTATATTTTGAAAAAATGTTTATATATACGTATATATATTTGCATATACCTATATGTATATATACATGTATATAAATATATATATACGTATATTTATGTGTACACATAGGTATATGCATGTATACATATGTATACTTATATACGTAGACGTATGTATGCAATATATATATGCATATGTATATATATGTATGTATGTAAACATATATATATATATGTGTACTGATGATCGTATTCATATAGATATGGATGTGGAGTTATATTCCCGTATACATATATATATATATATCACATATATATTATATTATTATTAATATTTTATTTCCATATAGATGTAAATGTAATAATAATAATAAAACGATATAAATGTATTATATATATATATATGGAAATATAACTCCACATCCATACGTATATGAATACGTTTATCAATATATACATATATATTTATAAACATGTATGTATATAAATATATACATACGTCTACGTACATAAGTATACATATGCATAAATGTATATATGCATATACCTATATATATATA
>QNGE01006950.1:0-26857 GCA_008508345.1 Paragonimus westermani
GAGTGTGTTTCTCACAAATGCGTCGAGAAACATACCATTATTTTTATTATTGCAAATGTCACAAGGAATCGTGCCTGTCAGTCGTAAGACTGATAGATGGTAGGAAGCGTGGAACTCAGTTTCCGAAAGTTGTGCGTTGGCCATAGCGTTTTAGTTGGTTAATTCGTGGTCAACTGCTGGTGATGCTCACAGCAGACAACCAGCCACAACACTATCGTTGTCAGAAAACTGGCGTATATCTGACAAAAACTGAAACAAGGGGACCAAATACCGAACTCAGTGGGGCAAATTTTTCTCGGATCCAATGTGAAATGTAAAAGCAACGGATTGTTGTAGGTAAAAACGCAAACCGTTTTCCTTCGATGACATGTCGGACGTGGCAAACAAGCGGGTAGGCTGTTCAAAACTTACGTCCAAACGTAACATACCTCTCTTCAGCAGGGAGTAGATGTCTATAAAAATGGGCGGTTTTTAGGGTCTGTCAACAAAGGGCCCATCGCGTTATCTAAGGTGTTGACAGCTTACTTACTTCGACTACTGAGTTGAAATCATGGAACATGACGGCAGTGTCTAACGCATCTTTGATACGATCAAATGTATCAGAGTTTCTTATTAACAACGTGCTGATTCAGCATGTGGGTCGCAACATACGTTTTATAATAGGTCAGGTCCCGACATTGTTTTACTTAGTGGTAAACAAATACAAGTTAATAATTCCCACTGCTGAACCTGTATTTTACTGGCATGACCCTTCAAAGTGGAAAATGCTGTGCTGTTGAATGTATAACCCCAAAGATTCTGAAACGTAAGGTTTGGGAAAGTATGTAAGGAATTGCCACGCGTTTTTGACGTTCGACCGAGCGCACACAGTTATCGTTAGGCAATATTTTTGGGGATTTCGTGAAAGTTATTCAGGTGGTTCTCGTCGTTTCTCGTTTGACAGCTTCAGGTAGGTAAGATGATTTCTGATACCGAACGTGCTATACCTTACAGTTCTCGAGGCTGATATCAAGAGCGCCTAAGACCATACTAATAACATGTTCAAAGCGCTTTGAGTAGGGGCAGAATTTCCGGGCGAACTTGACAGCACTTGGCGTCAGTTATTCCTCACAGGACAAAAGGGAATATACAGGTTCTACAATGTGTATATATCGGAAAGAAAAGCGGTCTCTGGGTCAAGTCCTGGTGACCCCATTATTACTTTAGCAATGAAAGTGAGTAAACGAGCATCACACACTGGCGCTTCAATCGCCTTGGATGTGTTAGAATGGAAGGTGACATGTCAGTTATTACCGAGGTGGTTAGTGCGACCAATGTAAAATGACGGAGTTAGACTAGCTAACATCCAAATTGTGAGAACTACACCGTGTTTGGGCGAATTACTTGTCACACTCAGTAGGCGGCATGCTGTTCGTCTTGCTAGAACAAAACAAGAGGAGAAATTCTTGTTATCCAACGAGGCTGCCCCTAAAGTTTCGCCGCCTGGCCAACACAGACAGCAAAAGCACGTCTAGTGCGCGTGCCTCATCTGAGAGGAAGACGGTTTAGGTGGTGCTTAACAAAAATAAAGGCGATTTTGTAATGATATTGCGATAGTCTGCCGAGAGATTAGCAGTTTTATATTTTTCTGCGAAAGTAAGCCACAAATCGGAGCAGACTGCAAGGATCAAAGGCAGATACGCGTGCCCACCGTTTCCAGTAGCGGAGGCGATGTTTCAAAATTGACTGTGCATTGATTTCAGGCCCTGGCGCAGGGCTACCGATCGGATTCAACCCACACTATTTTGAAAATCATACAGACTTACAGCCTACTATAAATTACTGTGATTGTACGACGACGAAATAAACAGGATCCTTCTCAAAATTTCAGTGATAGATTGAACGATCACTGGTTGCGAGCCTAGTGGTCCATGTTCTCCAGGTTGGCTCAGTTTTTATGCGATGTGGTGCAAGCTTCAGATTCAAATTTACAAGCAAATGCATTTTTCGTCGAAGATGCTTGTCCCCTCTTAACTTCATTATGTCCTGCTTCATCGGAAGATAAAATAAGCTTCGCCGTCAATCCAGAAGTAGCCTTCAGAAACTGTCAGACGGGCGTCATTTGTCATCGGCGAATGCCCCACAGCAATAACAAGCCCACTTAACTCCTACTATGCGCCACACACACACACTTGTACATCACTACTTAGTACGCGTCGTCGCCGATTCATCTCACGACTCCCTCCTCCGCATGTGGAACTCATGACACCACAATCATCACGCGTAGGAACGCCAGTCACTGTCGGATTTTATATGCGAAGGCTCGACATCCTTGGTTTTACGCATGTTCCGTAGCCACAATGCCAGATTTGCTGGCCTATACACTGAATGTACCACTGCGCACTAACATATTTAGTTAGTTTAACTTCGGACTGTCACGGTAGCGCGAATGGTGAAATCTTGTGAGTATGGGTATTTTTTACGTGATCAAGGAATCTGAAGTGCCGTGAACAAAACATTTGGGTTGAGAAATATACCATTATTATTATTATTATTATTATTATTATTATTATTATTATNGTTCCGTAGCCACAATGCCAGATTTGCTGGCCTATACACTGAGTGTACCACTGTGCACTAACAACATATTTAGTTAGTTTAACTTCGGACTGTCACGGTAGCGTGAATGGTGAAATCTTGTGAGTATGGGTATTTTTGTACGTGATCAAGGAATCTGAAGTGCCGTGAACAAAACATTTGAAAAGCTGACAAAATCAGAAAGAAGAACGGGACGCATTCAGTTGTTGCAGTTGATGGCAATCTTTTTATAAAGCGAAAGTACCGCAGAGGGATTCAGTTTCCAGAATCGCGAATAGATTGGACTGAAGTTGGGGCCCAATATACATTTACGATGGTCCGCCCCGAGAACAAGCACAAACCGTGCACCATGGTTCTCACCATCGGGCGTAACGTGTGAACAATTCTACTCGTGCTTTCTCCGAAGTTGATCGAAGCGGTATTCCATAATTATAACTAACGAGTGGCTGACATAACGAGCGTTGAATAAAATAAATCATCATGAACCGCTGACCACTGATGGACGTGGTGATACGGAAAATTCAGCCATTCAGACAGAACCCGTGGTCGCTAGGCCGGAAGCGATTTGGTCCGCACTTTCAGGACGTCATGTGTTGAAACAGACCCCCCGTAACTGCACGGGACCGCTCCTTTATACACTACCGGAAACGGAGCACTAGTGGTATCAAGTTTTAATACTAAACAAATGCCCCCACGCCGCTCAACAACTTGGGTGGTCCAAAGAGAAAGTAGAACTCGGACCAGCTGTCGGTGAAAACAGAATAAGATGCAATTGTGGCTTTGCAATGTTCGGGTCAAAGGGTTATTCCGAAGGACGGATGATCGTTTTGGAGGCGAAATTCGTTTCGAATATTTCAGAATACGGTTAAACCTAACGTCCAAGCAATGTGTCCATGGACTATCAGTTCTAAGTTGTCGAGTTTAATGAGAAATTTGTAATACGTTGGGGACGTTTCTGAAACTATTGGCTCAGTGATGAAACACTTTCGTACCGTTTTTAAGAACAAAGCTCAACGTAGGTATCAGCCTAATTCCTCGAGTCTTATAAGTGCTCGTTACAAGTTTCAATGTGGAATACGTTAACCATTACTCAAAAAGGTTGAAATTTATGGCGTTCGAGGATATCGACGGGATAGATCTGTATGACTGCACCATGTTGACATTGTACCTCAGCAAAAACACATTTTTGTGAACCCTTCTTTATAAACTCATACATTCGGATGCCAACACCACAGCTTTTGCCGTATACGTACAACACAGCTCCCACGTGGTCTAAGAAATAAAGGCTCCAATTAACCAACCCTGTAAACGATTGAAATAGTGTGTGCAGACTTCCTTATCGTATTATATTCCTGTATTTGTAATGAACTTCCAAACGGGGTTAGATTCAGTAAGAATGGTTTCAAAAGCTGCCATAAGCTGTTGAACACACTGTCTATCTTCAAACTGTTTTAACCTCTGATGACTCCTGAGTGTGGTCAGGAAACACTTAACCACCAGCTGGGTATAGTGTAGATACCCGTCCCTGCTTTCGGACTCCCCTCAAAAACAGCTCACTTGAAACGGTTCGCTGTATCCTTTATTCACACCCCCATCTAGCATATGGTCTACTGAATGCTCACAAAAAGGTGATATATTCGAAAAGTTACCCATGTGTGTTTATTCATGTTCACACACTACCCAGATTGCTGGAAACTATAGAATTGACACTTATTGGTAAATCCAGCAGAATGACGTTGTATGAGCTAGACTCAGGACACACATTTCACGGGGCCTGCAAATCGTCGTCTCAATATTCCAGGCGTCTGAGTGAATCGCGGAATATCATAAAAGTCAGCTGACAGACTTGTATACCTTATCAACCAGAGCAAAAATAATAACATCTTATGAAGTCTTTGTCAAAAAATGTTGCACACACATTATTCGTCACAGTAACTGATCACTCCGAATTTCTCAATCTACCATGTGCGAATGCGTTCTTTTCCTAATCCGATTAACATCACTCGTGGGTGGAAGTCTTCTTCGACTAGCAAACACACAAAAACCCGTCCCGACTTAAACATACACGCGATTTTTAACTTTTCGACGATATCCAGGGATCGACGAGGTCCAAAACCGGAGTCTGTCCAATCGTTCGCCGTGTTTTAATACATTCCATGCTTCCTCTCCAAGGCCGATTTATTTAAACACTTTTTATCGCTATTCATATCGCGTAACGGTTAACCGCCCTGATGATGCACCAGGACATTCTCTCCGAAATGAGCTTAAACTATCTGAAATATCAACCCATGCCCAACTTTGTAAAAAATAATTTAATGTAACATCGAATTTTTTGTACTGAATCTGTGTAGCAAACCAACTCTCCTACTTTCTGTTGCGTGCGTCGAAAGTTCGTGGACTATACTCATTTTCTTTTTGATCACGCCCATTTCTGTAGCAGATTTCACGTTTGTGCAACTTTTTAATTATTTGTTGTTTCGCGCCGCCTGAAATTAACTGCAATGATCGTGCGGAACCCAGCGGGCTTCTCACATATGTGGTGAAAAATACATATTATTATCGATATTTGACAGACAAACATCACACTTCTTCAGATTTGTCGTATAAGATCTATGCTGCTTTCGTATTTTTACGGATTTGAAATGGTGCACAAAAACATAACCTGCGTGGTCCTAGCAGAAGGCAAGGAGTTCCATCGCGGAATGCGAGTAATCATTCAGGGATCACCGTTCAGGGACTTACGCTTTGCGCTCCTTCGATTCTCAAGTTCGTCTGGAATAACTGAGGGTGGAGGACACATCAAGCAAACCAACGTATCGATGGGATTTAGCAGGGAGGCTAGCGCAAGCAGCAACAATAGACTTGGATTGATGTTCATATGGTTAGCATAACTGCAGTGCATCTTCTGCAGATAATCAGTCAGTGGAATCTCATATTATGGTGCAAACAAGCGATAGACAGTTATTCTTAGCTAGGTGCAAACCTTGAATCAGTTTTGACGAAATCAAGAACAGTAAAAATCACAGAATATGTACAAATGAAATGTGGCTATCAGAGCAGGTAGATTGACATGAAAACAGTATGTAGTAAGGCTGGCTGTGATAGCTCGGCAAAACTTCTAACACTTCTGCGGTTATCAGCCAACACACGCTGCGATTTGCGGAGCAGTAGGAAAGATTTCTACTGTTGGAACAAAGATACTAAGGGAGGACGAAAACAATGGAAAGGTGTTCGAGGAATACTATTGTTTGTTGCGCAAGAGAAATAAACCCCTTCTGTTACGCAAGATGGATCGCAGACTTATGCTACACGATATCGAAAACGCTGCCTTCAGAGAGGAGTAAATGAGTAGTGGTTTGAGCTGACTAGTTTACAGAGCTGGACAAACTACACCCGGTGGTAAATAGCTTTTGGTAACTTAAGATTACTTACATGGAGACGCGTAGTCGACCACTCCAATAACGTCGATGTAGACGGTCGATGTAGTAAAACTTTCTTCCGGTTCAGAAAAATCGTTAACAAACACGAATCGAACGATTGAAATTCATGAGGCACTGCTGAAAAAACTCATAATAAGGGCGTCCTTTAACGTTGATTGTTAATTAACCGCAAAGTGAATCTAATCGGCCATGAACGACTTTTAAGATGGAGCAGTCAGAAGCGGCAACTCACATGGCTGCCAGCTAAAAGGAACTAAATTCGCCGAAAGAATTCAGCACAATTGGATGTGGAGACGTGCAAAACAGTGCCAAGCCAGGGTGACTAGTAGGTACGCGGTGGTAGTAACTGAATAGGACTACAAAAGCGTTCTCCATGTGCAGTCATGTTACAAAGTCCACTGTAAAGTTGTTTGCTGCAGGCTGCTAAGTGCTGAATAAAAGTAGATTTAGGATCAAATTTCCGCAACCGAACAGCACACGTCCCAATGAATGCAAATTTCAGCACCGCACCGAACACAGAACGACGAGTGTATCGAACAACACCCAACAAAACCAGCACCAGGCCCGAAGTGCGCTTAGGTTTTTCATACGACGAACCCACAGTAATCATCAGCAAGTGGTCATTGAAAATTATGAAACAACTCTTCGCGCATCAGTACTAACTTCTACAATGGCATTCCGGAAGACAGAGTGATTTGATGTCAAGTCTGGCAACACTTAGTGGTAGTTTCGAAAATACTAGCCTCAGGTGATTATCTGGCCCTGGAGATGCAGTGGTTATACCCTACGACCAAACACTCCGAGTAGTAGATGGGTTGCACTGGGGGACAACTCCACCCACCTGCAGATCACTGGAGGAAGCGAACCACTTGTGACAGGTTTGCAGTTTGAGTATCTGTGTCACCACTGTTTCCACAGCACGCAAAAAGGATGGTTGGCTTGCCTGTAACCATTTGTATAGCGCTCCAACGGTTCACGTCCGCCGTTTTGAGAACCGTAACCATACCAATGCAATAACGGGCACTTTAACCCCTTGTCACTGGATTTTGAGGACCATCCTGAGTGGGCACCGGCGGACGGTTGTTACTTATTTACTCTCACTCTACAACGTAACTTAGGCGCGCCTTCTGTTAACAACCATTTGGTGGGTCACAGAAGCAGTTTACAGGCTGAAAGGTTCCCATCAATTTCTGCTATACGCCACCTCGATGACTGGCGTCAGGTGGGGTAGAGTGCTGATAAATTTCGCGGTTTAGCGAACGATCAACGTTTTTTCATGATTTAAAACTTGTATTTTTTGCGGTTATGAATGTGCTCCTACAAAGCTGCTGGTGTTGTCATTGCATATGGTATCTACAACAAGCCACCAACCCACCAACCCCATAGGCGCCACCATGAATGACATTGAGTGAACAAATTTTAAATAGTTAGTACGAAACTAAAAGCAAGTAAACGTAAACGTGGTACTTATTTGCGATTACCTAGCATCACTATTGACGCGCCAGCGTACCGCAGTAGATATCTATCAGCATTCATTCGAGTTATCAACAAAGCGGACGTCACTTTATCCCACGAATCAGAAAAGTAATGAATCTGACGTGCATGTGGATATTATCGCACTTTCTAGATCTTCACAGTACTCGACCGGCACCCTATTTCACAGTTCCAGAACATAATGGCTAGCTTGAAGGGAAACCTGTATATTTTGGAAACTACCTGATTCGTGTTTAACACCAGATAATGGTTGCCACCAAAAATGTCGCGAAGACATCAGAGATTACATCATTCGGCTTGTTCGAATTTCTATGCATACTTTATGGTTCCAGGAATTCACGGATGACGTTGTAGGGGGTTTTGGACTTCGTTTCTCTTGTAATGATAATCCAGTGGCGGGCTCCTGCAAAGCATAGTTCCAGAACCATATGCGAATGATCCTTGAACGATCTACGGCATTCAACATAATTGCTAGCTCAATCAAATATGTTTTTCAACCAGCTGCCGAGTTCCTGGGGCCCTTCACCGATTAACAGAGCATCCAATAATCTTAGCAAAAATAATAATAATATCGAACGAGTTCTTCGTCAAAAATTCCCCATACATATTGCCTGTCACAGTAAGTGTTATAACCCCACATTTTCTCATCTAACATGTGGAATTACATTCTCCCTCCCGAATCCCATTTCATCCATTGAGCGAGGAAATATTTCTACGACG
The DNA here is from genome assembly GCA_008508345.1 of Paragonimus westermani. Taxonomy (NCBI): domain Eukaryota; kingdom Metazoa; phylum Platyhelminthes; class Trematoda; order Plagiorchiida; family Troglotrematidae; genus Paragonimus; species Paragonimus westermani. The sequence goes on from QNGE01006950.1 coordinate 8,232, forward strand.
GGTGGACGCATGGAACTTCGTCTAAGCTGAGTGGTTCACGAGATGTTCAACTTTGTGACGTTTTCTAGCAATCGACGAAATGCTGCATTGGAATCTGCCCATGTGTTCGCTTAATTTCGGGATTTTCCCCCATGCCTCGCCAAAGCCGGTCCATCTTGACAATTTCCAGACNAGTGGCATGTCCGACTATTAACACTGGTTTATTCCACAGTGCGCATAGGTATTACATCCCCCGATTAATCTACTTGGTGGTCCATCCAACGGCAGTCTCTTTGTCAACGGCGACTGCCAACTTCTTGGATCATGCCAGGTACGATGTAGCAGTGATGCGACATGCCTTCGGAACAAGCACTACAGCGGGTGCGTCTTACACAGCTGTTGGTGCTCTGTCCCAGCATTTCGTCGATGCACTCGGAGGCCGCATTTCTCTTTCGCTAGAGGCTAACCGCCGGCGAGTAAAATAAGTTCGATCGCCAGTTGCTGTTGTGGTGAGGAACAACGATCGCGCTATACTGCTCACGCTACTACTATCCATTAACGTGACAGGAGCGTGGAGTTGGGAACTTAGGTGGCTGCAGGAAGAATACGGGAGAAGGATGGTGTTATGGCGTGACACAAAATGGTTCTCAGTGTACACAGGAGCTGAACATTGGGTTCGTGGCAACCGTGAAGATCTGCACCAGCGCCACACGGAGGTGATTGTGTTTGTTCGTTAGCACGCTGAAGTACATAACCCATGTGTATGTATACGGAATAAATAACACTCGCGCCATAAGCGCTCATGATTCACAACATTAGTTACCTATTCGTTCTCCCGTCACTGTCGGCACGCTCTAAGAGATAACAAGTTTGTTATTTTTGTTGACCGCAAACCGATGGCATGTGGGTCCGCAATTTTTCTGACCGCCACTTGATTTGAGTTCGCAGTTTCCGACAGACGTGCTAACAGCAAAAACTTTGTGGGTGATGCTATTTCACGCGTATCAGCACTTTTGGCCAAAACGCCATCGATTCATCAACTGGGGCTGACATACAACATATGAAAAATGATTAATGCGCAAAATGTCGGTGGGAATTCTTGATCTTCGAAGATCTTCCATTAAAAAAGTTATTCAGAACGATCATGCAATACACTTTCGCTGAACACTCCCGTTAAGTTGCGTCTTAACCTTTCGGCGTTGCACACTCGACATTGCACGAGGCATCGCCCATTCGGACATCCGGGCCACAACCACATTTATTTCAGATCGGAGCGTCTGCCAGAGTAAGTAAAAGTAGCTTCGCACTTGGGCTCGTTATTGTCCAAAACGTCAGCAAGTTCGGGTTCACGTTCGAAGGTCGGCCCTGATCGGCTTCGTTGTTTGACAGCCGCCCGGCACGCGCACCCTCGTATAGATAACGTCAGGCTTCAACTATTTTGTACTGGAATGTTCTTTTTATTTTGACGATGGGAATACTGATGAAAGGCATGCTTGTGGTATATTCCATCTTGTTTCAGCAACAGAATCCAAGAAAGGTTGCGGACGGTTTTACAAAACAAAAACTTTTACAAAAAATTTGAAACACCAAAATCACGTTCCACTCATGCTGTCGCTTAATGCATCTGTCAGGTGAGTCCATTGTTTACATCAGTTGCTCAAACTTTATAATGTTGTTTGCTCGCTCACTTCTGGGGCCGTTCAGGCTTCGTGACTGGTACACCGTTCGTACAGCTTGTTCTCTACCCTAAAACCCCAGTGTTTGGGAGCTTTTCCCATTCGTTTTGAACGTGGAGTAACAGCTTGCCGGGAACTGCTGGTATAAGTACCCGTTAACCTGTAACGTCTGGCAATTGCAGTGCCAATCGTAAACTTATCGGGCATCAACCGGTCCGTCGCGAACCAAACCAGGCCAAGGGTCCCTCGCCACAGATTGTCATCAGATAGGTCAAACAGCTGCGTTCACAACACCATTCTGAAGCGAGAATGTAGTTGCCTGCAGATAACCTCAATGAGCACGCTGTTCGATATGAAAATAATTTCCCGAAATACTAATTTGAAATAATATTTCTGGCGTGAGGGGGAGTTATCCATTATTGGAAGTGCGCAATTGAAGAAGGCTAAAGTTTACGATGTGGTTATTCATCAACATAACCGTATTTGTCTCTGATCGAAATATTGATAAGTAAAGGGAACCACGTATTTGTAGATTAAATGCTAACTGAACAGCTTCTTGGTTCTCTGTCGAAGAGAGAAAGAGGGATAAGTTTTGCCTTTAATCACTCACACAAAGATTATTTCGGTAATACAAAATCAGTCGGAATTTTAGCAACCCAGATTGGGAAGAATTCACGTGACAACTCATCATTTTTACAATTAACTCAGCACTTATTTGGGATGCCACCGCGAATGACTGTGCCTTCCCCGGCAAGTTTTCTTCACAACGGCTAATATCGCACGTCTTCTGGAGCTTCCTCTCAGCAGTTATTTTTATGCTTCCTAAAAGATCTCCATCCATAGACCACTATTCAATAGTCCTTAGTTTGAGAATTATTGGTAACAAACAACTTAGCCAGCTCAGCTAGAACCTGGTTGGTCTTGATTTCCATGTCTCCGTGCACCGTTAGTATAACATCAACACTACCTTGGTCTCGAGCTGCTGCGCAGCAAAACTCTTTCTCACTTATTCCAGTGGGCTACGCAAACAGTCCATCCATAGATAACTGTAAAGTCTGCCCGAAGATTACTAGCTGGCGCAGCAAACCGATGGTTCGCGGATTCTGTGAGATCTGACATACTGTAGATATGACGGAATTTCTCTGAGACCTTCATCGACTGGGAGGCACACCATCACCGCCCTCCGCTACCGCTGCACCACCTGTCGAACTGTGCCTGTCTGACTAGACACCTTCACTGCAAAATCCGGACAACTAACCAACAAAGGTCCTACAATGCGGCACCCTCATGGTGGGTGATAGTGACCGGTACCCATGAAAACCATGCACTACGCAATGCTGTAGGTTATCTTTAGGGGCTAATTCCGTCAATTTGGATATGAGAACTCCACCGAGCAACTTTATTGAAACCATATAGTTCCAAACCGAAGAGAAAGGCATAAAAGAGCCCTTCGCCAACACCAATAGCCTCAGGCGCGACTCATAACTGCATAACATATCAGTTAATCACAGCCAGTTCTCGTAACTAGTACGACCGAGGTCAAAGACAGTTAACGTCAAGATTTCTTCACCCTACTCGCACGGCGTAATCTGTTGCTGTGTAATAAACCAGAGAGTGAACCTTAGTTAGCTGTGCTTCGGGAACAAGAGTAACTCCACCATAGGCAGAATACCAGCAAAGCATTCCGGATTCAGCCGAGCGGCGAACCAGCGCTTTGTGAGTTTAACAACGATAATCAGGATGAAAATCCCCGTACCACTCGCATTACTCGCGGACGTAGAAGAGATACTTTTGACGTCTTCCTGTTTCCATTCAAATCCTAGAGGCAAAGCAAGAGTCCGGCCTGAATTCGGGTGAGCCATCAGGGGCGTGCGAAAATTAGCCACACAATCTCGATGCGCCCAAGGTCTACCGTGCATGTAACTTGAAACCCCATGACACGGTCACGATCTTCACTACTGATGACCCAGCTGTGCACGAGCACAGTGTTGGCCAATGGAAATTTATGCGTAGTAGGGTTTTCTCCAACGTGAAAGGTCGTGGGGACCGGCCTATAAAACGAATACCGTGGCCAGCACATCTGACTCAACCTAAACGCCCAAACTAATGACGGTCACATTACTGAGCGAATGGAAGCTGTCAAAAGTTTTCCACGTTTGTGGAGGAAAGAAAGACACTCGGCGAAATAGATAAGGACATATTAGGACCACCTGGGGTTGCGACGACTTCGGGGTCGATTGGGCACACCTGTTAAACCTGCTGAAGTCCAGACCGTCAGGTCACCATCCAAATAACTCCGGTAAGTAATCCTTGGTTTCGCAAAACGTACAGACGCCAAACACACAGGGTTTGGTCCAACCATAGCAACAGTCAGCCCTCAATTACCGCCCCCTCCATCAGGCGGAGACTGACGTTAATATCTCCAGTTTGTGACACATATACTCTGATGCGCGATTCATTTGAAACAAGCCGACAAAAACAAGAGAGCTCACTCAGCCAAAGACATCCACGATCATCGTTCTTACTGAGACACTGCTGACCAGTTGGTCGAAATTCCAGTTTATTACCACTCATGCAATGACAGAATTAGTGGGAAGGGGGAGAAGTGACGAACTATGTTTCGGACAACGTCAGAACCTCAGTGCCACAGAAACCTCACCTGTTGACGTTGTCTGAATATCTGCGGATAAATGTAGCTACCTCTCACTCAGTTAACCTAAATACCGGCGCAGTGTACAAACCATCTTCTGAGCTGACGAGATGGTCACAAACTCTGTACATAGCTATTTTTTGACCAGCAGCATTCGAGACCGCTGGATTGTTAACAGCCTGGGACTTCAACATTCCAAACACGAACTTCGTCGGCGATGTGGCTTCTGGCACAGAGACTTCGAAGTTCTACAATCTCGCGTTAGAGGTCGACCTGACGGAACATGTGCAGAAATGTGCTTGCTATAGATCCATTGCTATAGATCCATTCATCAAAACTTATTCTTGACTACTGAGCCATACACGGTGGATGTTGCTGAGATCGATGTTCCTGTGAGCGCTGATGACCGCGCGGTTATCCGTTCCGGGCTGATTTGACGTTGTGACCAATTGGCACCCCAAATCGATCTATCGAAACCTTCTCCGGGCCGAATCCCAGTCAATCCGAGAACGTTCAACGGAAGCGCCCTAGCTCCTAACTGAAACATTGACCACTTCCAAAGAGCATTGCAGCTATATCACTGACGGTTTAGGCGAGTGTGATCATTGAGGCGGTACTCTTATTTCAGCTCAAAAAGTGTGTGCGTTACAACTGAAACGCCACACAAAGCGTTTTATACTAGAGAGAAGAAAGCCCTGCGGAATGGCTCCCTGTTATCTGGCATAGAGGACGCACACAGTGTCTGTAAGAACGCTCACAATTGATGCACAACAGCAGGAAGAGCAGACCGTCGCGATCGTCGGCTCAATCTCGCAGAAACCATCGTTAGCTGTTCCGAGCAGTCTCATGGATACGTTGCGTCCGTCAAGATAACTTGACTAACCCTGCCACTACTAATGGATCAGTCTGGTTCGCCAGCCAGAAATCAGGAGACGTCCGAGACTGCCACGCTAACACACTGCCACGGACATGGAGGGCCAACGGCGGGTTGGCAGTACTTAGTAGACCACTACGGAAATTTTCAACAGGGTTGTTTGGGCGTATCTTTGGTTCTCTAGTAAGACCTCTGCTGGAGGTGAACAGTCATGCGCTCCATATTTGAGAAACTATAGCCACCTCTCTATCTATTCAGCTACGTACTACAAAAAATGCTATGAGTTCCTACTTGTTTTCTTGTACAAACCGGCCGGAGCTCTTGAACCTTCCCCCAGTTGGCTAACAGACCATTGAAGAGAGACGTTACCCTGGCAATCAAAGTCATGACCACAAGAGATCACCTTGGTGGAAGCTTTTTTTAATTTGGCGGAGACCACCGACTCTATAAGGCATACGTTTTAGCTGGACCTAACGCGTGGGCGCCTACTTTGCGGATAACATAACGTTGCTATTCGATTTTTCCCGACCCGGAACGCCCTTCCGGGGTAAATTGTGGGGTCGCTACTCTGGAAACGTTCAAGAAGTGTCGCGGTGACCGGCCTTCGCCTAGATGGCAACTACGGACGATGCACTTCTAATAGAACTTCAGCTCTTGACGGTTTTGGATGCGTCATTTCGAGTTTGAACGCGCGCACTCCCGGCAGTGCATAAGTGCAAAACTCGGCGAATATGAATGCTGAGTTTCGGTAGCAGGATGGGCATCTTCCAAACATTTGACGTTTTGGCGACACAACACGGCTACACACCAGTTATACCCGGGATTAGGGACTTCAAACAATCCTGAAAATCGCACTTGAATGTAAAGCTCTCACGCGGTTGATAATCTGAACACCTGGTACTGATAGCAGTAGGCCGTGGTTATTCATGGCGTAAGGGGCCGAATTTATGGGCGTACAACTATATCAAATAAATCACAGTCCGTCATTTGCTGATCGTGTTGGCACATGCAAAGCCACCAACTGTAAGTTATTTGGTGCAAAACGGAACGAAAAAGTTGGCGAATAACGTAAGTTATAACATTGAGGCTCTTCGTCTAATCCAAATGCTGTATATTCAACGCGATATTTGAATTAGCCTCCTGTCATACCTCCTGTCATATGGTGGTTTTGATAAGCGGTGAATCGAGTAGATTTCTCCCGCAACACCTCAGTGATACATATGCTTCTTTTAGCAGTTAGCAGCGCGCTGCTTGCTTACGCTGAAGGCGAGTTTCAACAACTGGCCACGACTTTCGCGATCGCGGAAATAAAGTTTGGGATGGATATCAGCTGAAGCAAAGTTCTTTCTTTCAGCCTTTTTCGGGAGGAGGGGCTGCTCCTGCATCTGTGCCTGAAATTCGCCCTAATGGAGAAATTTCGGTAGCTGCGCAGACTTCCACTAACTAGGCAGCAGCTTGCCCATAAATCTGTCCACAGGCCTCGAACTAGGAGCTCGCGTCACAAGGGTTAGTTTCACCTTTGAAAGTCTTGAAGGATGTGTCTGAACGATCCGCAGTCTGAAGTTGGCCGCTAAGCTTCGCGTCTATCATCGAATGATGCTGTCTGTATTAATGTGCGGTGACGAAATTCGTACATCGTATCAACGGAGAGGGTGCCACCTGAGTTACTTCCGTTTGCATTGCCTAAGATGCATATTGGGTATCCTGTGGTCGGATATGCTTCCAAACACCAAGTTACTGCGGCAGGCGGACAAGGACAAAATGGAAACCATGCTGACGCTGGATAAGTCTTGTTTGTTAGGTCATGTTTGTCGGGTCGACAATGAGTGTGTTCCAAAACAGCTACTACAGGGGAGGGTAAAATCAGGTGAGCAAAATCCTGGTGATCAAATGCTTAGATACCGGGGTGTTATGCAAGTGATCCTTTCCCGTAGCTATCTTCATTTTAGATGTTGGATGAATTTGACGTTGAGCTGAACAGTCTGGAGAAATATGGTCCGACCGGGCACTAGCAATTTCGGTGAGCAGCTATTGTGTGAACGTAAACGGGAGTACGCGGTACCGGACGAAGCCATTGGCGCCATAGGTCGTGGTGATATAGTTCCATAGCGTTGTGATGTTTGCGGCCACGAATCTGCTGGGTGCTTCGAATTATTAGGTCATCAACCTACACATATTACACGGTCGCCGAAGGAAATTGTACCCGCCGTATACTTTTGTTCTCGCCCACATTAACCAACGACTGCTGTCATTTGGAGCCCATCTGCCCCGATTATCAGAAACCTGGGTGTCTGTGGCCTTCTGCCTTTCATCTTCTTCAGCTTTGTCCGTACACTTTGTGGTGGAAAATTTTCTCCGTTTATTTCCTGTTCAACTTCACATTCTGTTTTTCCTTCATATCTTCCGTAGTGTGCACTAACACGTGTTCGTTTTGTGAACGACTTTTTGAAGTATACTTTCAACATTGTCCTCCCAACCTTTGATCTTAACAGTGGAGCCTCTCGCTATTTCTCTCTAGGGAGATACGGATTTCAATTTCAAGCAAGCATACTTATTGGCAAACCAGCATTGGTCACCTGAACAGAGAGGTGTCACTCACACGCCTCCCGACATTATTCCGTTGGGTTTATACTGGATGCATGGTGTGTGAGTGGAACAGCAAGTGGTGCAGTGTAAGCCACTTGTGGTGATGGCTATGTGCGGGCGTCTCTTGGCGTCGGTCACTTTGGCGGGCCAATCCTAACCAAATGCCATCAATCGTGTATGTTTGCATGCGTTATCATAATGATGCGCCAAGGATGCGTTTGGACGTTCTTCTTGAAGTGACCTAAACTATTTAAAAAATTTCTCATCTCACAACCTTGTAAAAAGTAAAGGAGTGTAACGTCCTATTTTTGGGGACTAAATTTACGAGGCGAGAAAACTGTCTCCTTCTCTGTTGCGTCTGTCAAAGTTTCATGAACTGCAGTCATTTGCTTTTTGACCACGTCTTTCTTGGCGGCAGGCTCAACGTTCGGGCTACTGTTTAACTATTCGTTTTTGTATCGTTTGTGAATATCTGCAGTGATCGCGCATAACCCGGTAGGTTCCTTACATACGCTATGAGGGATATTTATTATCAGAATTGTTCTCGTATGCTTCTTTGCTATCTAAACCCACCAGATCAAGCCCGGTCATTAGGCACTAACCCCTCTTTGACGTTATACTTACTCGCCGTAATATACTATCCTTATTAGTGATAACTTCTATCTCTTGTTACGTTATGGCTATTGTTACTCTCTTCTCCTCAGTGCATTGGAAGTGGATGTGAAGTTATGTCTCTATTACTGTGCCTCAGAGTAACGTGGTGCTTCCCGGGTACACCACTCAAATGCTTATCATCACATTCGACACACATCCATGTTACGTATATACATCCTTTTTAGCGGTTTACGCTATTAAGAAGGGCGGATGGCCACGCGACGTCTGCTTAGGATGTAGAATTGCCGGTGGCTCGGAGACTGTACAGAAACCGATCATGCCGGACCAGCCTGAAGCGCCACACCCTCATGGGTACTACGCTTTCTGTCGTAAAAGAAACCAGCGAAACAATGAACCATTGGTTCACACTGTGAGTAGGATTGTATTGACCCTCTTCTGTCGCCCATTTGCTGCTTGCGATCGATTTTGTTTGTTTGTGTCATCTCTGGCTCGTGCTTGTCAGTGTCGCTGTACACACTTCTGGCCTGCAAGCTTACTCGGAAGCGTAATCCAAATCTCTCCAGTAATTTTCTTATACAGGTGTCCGTTGAAGTTGCGTGAGAGCCGCTTTAACTCCTGCCTGATACGCTTTGAGTTTCCTATTTATTCGTGTTCTTATTTTCCGTTTGTTTTCTGCTCTGTACACTTGGATTCCTTGAGTTAGTGTACACTCTCGCCCACTTTCAACAGTCTTCGCAAAAAGAAGCAACCCAAATCGTTTGTTTCATGAGGCTCATGCTGCTAAAGTCGGATATGAAGAGTAAATCACTGGGCAGCCGCCAAAATCCCAGTAAATGTGCATGTGGGCTCTCTAATATGGACTCATGCAAACAACTTCTTGAATGCTTGAGTAGCTTGGTAGGCGTAGGCTGGAAGCGGTCATCGCTAAGTGTCTTTCTCTGAGCTGTTAAAGACGGCCTGACTTGCATACGTTTTAAAGCCGCATGAATTGTTTGCAGCCCTTCGTCAACGTTGGCATGTCAGTTCAGGCACCTTGATAAATTAAGGAGTGAATGGCAGGCAAAAGACAACTATATGCTACTCCAGAAAATGGGCTGCGTAACGAAAGTGGCAAAGAATAAAGTGTGGCTCCATGCTGTATACATAAGGAATGAATTTCAAGACAAGCTTACCGAAAGTGTCGGGCGCAGTAGGGCGGAGTCAAATCTGGCGGCGTCACGTAATTTACTGCTTTTCTTATGTGTAAGTTTCTTTGAAATGTGTAGGCCTCCGAAAGTGGCGGTATCGTCACATCATTGCTGTTATTGCACCATCATTTCATATTGGACATTAATATATACCTCTTCATTCAAACGATACGTAGTAGTTTACTTGCGAAGAAATGATCAATTACATGCTGTGCAGCTCAAGTTGTTCATTGTTGATTAAAAGTACGTGCGAAGAAACTTCAAGTTTGTGGTCATTTGGGCGTTAGCGGCCTTGGTTAAGAGAACATCGGGGTGCTAGGCACTATGCATGAGACCGAGTTTGAAATATATGAGAGTGCGTTCAAAAGTGTAATTCTAACGAAATTTTCTAGCAGTTGCGGGCAACAGTAGAAACTTTTCACGGGGTTTCTTACCTTTGAAGCGAAGCAAACGACAGGATCAACCTTACTGGCTTTAGAACAACTTTGAAGTTTGATCATCCGGTGTGCTAGCCGTCCGTTTCGATTAGCACATTATATCTCGACCCACTCGCCGTGTCTATCTTCCCACCTCAATACAATTCGATTCGGGTCACCTGGCATTGCGGTTCTTGTCAAAATTGTCATGTTTTCGTCCACGTGGCTGGTTTGAACCCTGTTTACTTCAACAATCCAAAATGGCAAATTCTCCCATTCAGGTAGGAGTAGATCAAGAGACATTCAACTGCACTACATTAAAAAGAGGCTAGCAGCTGATGTGGCATTCTTAGGTCATGTAAAAGCAGAATCGTCACTGCATGAGTTCGGGGGATTACACGATTGTAACCTTCAGCCTGAAAAAGAAGCACTACTAGCAAAACACTTGGCTTGGGGAGGGTGTAAAAAGACAGAATAAAACAGAAAGCACTAGCAAAACGAAAAAAAGAGGAAGAAAAACAGAGGACAGCAAAATAGGAATCAGTAACATTAATAATATTCCGTGAGAGAAGAGCTAACTATCTATCATAATTCTTTGTTTCGCAGTATCACAACAAAATAATAAGGATGGCAAATAAAATAAACCTGCAGATGTTCCAAGGACTACTGCTACTTCCGAATGTGAAAACTGGAAACTCCGACTAATTTTCACAGTAGCCGCGATTACAGTTTGTCAACAACGATCTAATTACAGGTTAACTTCAGGCGCTCTCAGTCTCTGCTACTCCTACGGGCAGTCTGTTCAAGTCACACAAAATTTGGCAAAAATTTCGCTCTCAGTGATGGCTAATCTGGAGCCTTTGATGGCTCAGGAACATTGCCTTCTGATCGTATAATCGTGCTTCGTTCCGGAAGGTCTACACACCCGAGAGTTGAAAATCTCGTTACCTCATGAGTGCCTCGATAAGATGACATCCTTTTTACGCCCCTCTAATGAGAAGAGGTTCAGAATCATCAGTCTTTCTTCATCGTCCTCCTCTTCAGTCGTTATAACCAACCTCGTGTATCTCCTTTCTATACGCTGCGGTGATTGCTTGCTTCCTACTAATAGGGAGCTTCAAGCAAGCATTGGATACTCTATGAGCGGCACTCTACGACGGCACTAAGACCTTTCCACTTTAATCTTTTGCACTCACGCCTCGCTTGCCCTCCTTATGCCCCTTATTAACTGCATGCCGACTTCGAAATCAGCCGTGACGCGAACTTCTGATTTCATCAAGACTAACTCTCCGGTTGTGTATGACCTACTTGAATTACCAGTCGTTTCACGCGGTTCCCTACCCCTTTCCTCGATGAATGTTCCTCTGGCCGCAATGAGTAATGGTTCCCACTTAGCTGACAACTAGTCGTGCAAACAGTCCAGAGTTATCGGTGAGGGATTTCGTTGGGTGGGGGTTATCACCAGAAACAACAAGGAGCCCAGAAGAACCCCATATGAGGTCCAAAAGAATGCTTGCCCTGCTCTAAACTGGCTTCTTCTGTCTACGCGCAGAAACCCCCGACTTAAGCGAGCATCATCGCAACTATACCACATGATCTTAGTTTTAGAAATGGTGTGTGACTCACTCAATCAAGCGTCTTCTGGAAATCAAGATAATGGTTGACAACATCCTTTCCACTTTCAAACCCTTTTGTAACTTCGTCATAAAGATGCAAAAGATTGAGGGTGCATGAGTGCTACTATCATGAAATCACGCTGCTGCGCAGAAACCGAGTTCACGGAACGTGGTTATCCTATCTAAGTCCTTTGGTTTCACAGAGATAGGACTCACCGGCCTTTAGTTAGTTGCTTCTATCCTGTTATCTTCCTTGTGAATGGGACCAACCATGGCTAGCTTCCACTGCTCCAGACAGCAAACCTTCCTGAGAGACCTGTTGTTGCAATTGGAGAACATCCAGTCAGTGGTGTCAAAATAACTGGGCTTAATCCTTCTGTTTCGCCCCCCATCGGCTTGTAGTTCACTGAAACAGTTCACGAAATCCTTCATTTTCACAGCGATGCTCTCCATGCTTACTGTGATTTCCCCTAGGTTTTTCTCATATCCCAACTCGTTATGAACATCTGAAATATGAATCCGCCGGAAGAGACCATGCAGGATATTTGCTTTGTGTTCACATGTCGCAGAAGCCACACCCAGCCTATTCTTTATTTGTCTAACTGCTAACCATTGGGGTGGATGGGATTACACGTAGCTGTATTACGATTCTGGGTTATTCTTTCTTTGTCCTCACGCTTGAGGCGGAACTCGTTTCGGACCGATCGTGCCTTCGTCCTGGCAGCAGGAAACTCTTGGTGTCTTTTCTGCCTGTCAACTTTCTTAAGCCATTTCCACGCAGTTTTCTGGAATGAACCACTTTACCTTACTCTTTCACCAGGAAGGAGCATCTTTTCGTACCACCTTTTTTAATAAAGCAGGAACATGCAACAGCGCCGTCAGATTGCCTTCAATGTTGTTTCACTATAGGTCTACACTGTTTCCGCGGAGTACACAGAGCATCTTGCCGGTGGCCCTACAAAAAGCTTGCAAGTTCACGCTAGGGAAATTTAAGCAATAATTACACAGTGACTTAACCGCTTTCACGCCAAGTCTTATTACAGCAATCCCATGAACACATTTACTCAACATCGCTTTGACTGGAAAATTTCCAGTCACCAAAGCGTTTAGTGACAACCGATTCAATTTTCATTGTGTTACTTGTTTCATTTGCTGCACCGGCGCAACGAATTGTAAAACTTTCAGCAGCCATTCCCCAAATGAACAGCTTGGAGCACACGCCACCGTTCAGCCCATCACCGGTGGATTAAAATCCTCAGGGTAAACTACCGTTTCAGCGCTGATAATCAGTTGCGTAAGAATTCTGGGCAATTTCTTCCTGACTATGAAGAACCAGGTCGTTGATGTGATGGCTGCACTCCTGTTCCTGGATTCAACAATGCAACTACGGTTTGCGTACCTGACGTCGTGAGGGCCTCATCCACATGCTGTTAGTAGTGCTGAGGCAACGAGTTGAGGACTCTTCTCCAAGCGTGCGTTCACATTGTCTGCTTTATAGGCGATAAATCTCTGAGGACAGTACGGTCCTGCTTGGACGCCCGGTTTTAAATACAGTTTTTGCTTTATCTAACGTCGCTGACTCCACATCCGCTTCTATTACCGATGCCACATAAAGTTGGCGTACGCCACCAACAACTGCCGCTCATGGCAACATCGCTCTTCAGGCTTAACCCATCTGTGGGATCGAACAGACTCGGACTTCACGCTCAAGAGAAGGTCGAGTTTCTGTGTTCGACTTTATGACCTAAGCCGTTCCCTAAATGTGGCTAGTCCCCCGAAATTTGTCATGCATTCGTACTCCTGAGGGGCTAAGAGGCGAGGAACTCGATCACTGATTGGCTGGAGTGTGGACCGCACATCTCACAACACTTTCTCTAACCATCCATCGTCAGCGATGCCATGCACCACTGGCACCCGGGCGGCTGGAGCTATCGACACTTTCAAGTTTAGAGATTTTTCCCGCGTTTATGCTGTTGCTGCCACAGATCCTCCATTCACATATATGTGTTACTTGGTTCAACATTTATTCTCCCGTTTGAGCGGACTGCAATTCGTCCGGCAGCAGTAGCAGCAGCCAGGAGTCTTCCCATGGTGAGAGTTTGCAAGGTTCAACAAAAATGGCACTGGATTTGCCGATTCAGGAGAAAAATCCGCTTGTACCCGCCGAAAGTGAACAATTTTTGATGCCACATTCCCCAGAATCTTGACCACTCTTGGTTGTTTCACTATATGGTGGAGACTGGCACCCTCTCACTAAGCACCTTCTCCCATGCTCCGTGTCACAAGGTAACTGTTTCCGACCCAGGCTTCAAAAGTGACTCACGTTTCTCTCAACGATCGATGACGTGGCTCAACCGATATTTTTGGTGTAGGTGTGTGTTAACTCTGTATAAAAATGCGGACACAAACAGTTGGCGCAGAACACGGCCGCCAACTGGCTCCACATAAACGATACTAATCCATGTTGGTCAGGGGTACTGGGCGAGCAGGACGTGCAAACAAGATGTGTACTGTTACTACGGACCAATCCAAACAAGCAGTTTTCATTTCAACGATGAGAGCTGATGTGGACAGTTTAAAAAGTGAAGAAAAACGCTATTTTGTGAAATACCTGTAGAGCAGAAACCCCTATACTTAGGTATGAACACAAATAGTCACTTTAAAACGCAGCCGCTGGATAGCTGTCTGTAGGCAAACCCGATTTAGGTGGGATAAGGGCACCAAGAATACGAGACGCATGCACCAAAAGTGTGTTGTCAAATTCAATCTCTTCAAACCAGCCGGGTTCATTTGGCACAGGGACAGATGGTATAGACTGCACATAAAAATGAAGCGGAATATGAAACTATGTACAATACTCCATGGGACTCCCTCCAGGAGCGTTAGATTGACGAAACCGCTCGATAAAGATGTGAAAATTTTAAGCACAATACTCTCCGAAGACTGCTGGCCGCCTGACCGTCTTGCTCAAGCGGGTGCGGGGAAGATCAACAAGGGTATTTGGAGCGAGGCGTGAAGGTGCAGGTTGTTTGTCATACGTGGGCTGCGTGAACTGCGAGTCATTAGTAGAAGCATCAAACTCAGAAAAGTCGGAAGGATGTAGGTGGGTATTGACATGGGCCACTTCAAGTCCGTCGACGTTCAGATTACCACTGGAATCACTGCGATCTACCACAAGTAGATTGGGGAGTCGCCCAATCGAACGGAATAGTCCGGAATGTGGTTTGTGGAGTGGGACCTCAACGGAGTCAACGAAAACGAAAACGAAACCACGAAATTTCAGACTGGGATTTTTTCGTTTCTGTTTGGTGGACAAAATGGTTTCCGGGGGGCTGGATTTTCGCCACAGATGACTTCAACTTTTGCACGAAGGTGATAACACAAAATTCAGTTTGACCAACGTTTGACTTGTAGATCAGTTCACCAGGGAGGCAAAGTGTCGCAGCGCAGCCTAATTCTGCGGTCTTATAACCAGTGTCTTTCATAAGAGTCGACTGAATTCTAAGCACGATAACTGGTAAGTGATCACTCAAACGCTAAGGGTCTAGCTGAGCTTTTGAAGCGGTTTTCAGATGGCCATGTTTGCGTTCAGCCAGACCATTTGCCGCCGGATGATCTGCAGTGCTTTCCATGAGGACGACTTCGTGTAACTGGCTGAAGTCTCTGAACGGCGCTGATGAAAATTGTGTACCTATCAGTGCTTACAGCCATTGGAACACCATAGTTTGAGATCCACCTGTCCACGAAGGCTCGCGCAGCTGTTCCGGTATTCGTGTTGAGGAGAGACATGACAACTGACCACCCGGTTAGGCGGCCAACGCACATTAAGATATACTGATGATCTCTCGAATATGGCAACGGCCCGGATATGTCATCACGGACATGATTGGACATGCGTCGGAGTTAGCTTATGTGGCGAAGACTGTGAACTTGTGCCGGCAAACTTTGCTGCGTTGACAATCAAGGCAATTCTCGCCCATTTTCTTATATCTGTGTGTCTGTTAGGTCATACAAATCGGTCTGAAATTAGCTTGACGGTGGCACGAATGCTGGAATGAGGAATACGGTGAAGGCTGTTAAAAACAGAGCTTCAGAAGTTTATTTGCACAAGTGGACGAAGGATGACTGCCGAGGTGTCACATATGGTTGTTCCTTTGCATTCGGCTGGAGGCAACGCCCGAGGTTTGAGTGAAGAAGAGGTGCAGCACCGATGCACTTCCGGATCGTTTTCTTGCCCCGTGTTAACACACTTAAATCGACAGGCCTGCTCGGTGTAGGCTATTTAAGGTAACTCTGGATAAGGCGTCAACGACGGTGTTTTTATCGCCCGCGATATATTGTATGTATGTTGTGAACGGGGAGGTGTGGCCCAGCTGCGGAATTTTGCTCGGAAAATAGCGGCCTGGCTTGGTTTCAAAAGCATAAATAATTGATTTGTACTCTGTTAAGATAGTGAAACGCATGCCATCCACCACCTGACAAAAGTGTGTAGTGGTGAGAAAGGCCGCCATTAACGAGCGACTGAATATACTGTAGCGCGTTTGCGCCCCTCGAAGCTTGCACCAACCCCCACAAGCTGCTGCAGAGCCACGCCGATAACTTAGTGGGATGCATTGCCTACGCGTATATGTTCTAGGGTCCTCGCTTGGGATAACGCGCACTTTGCCGCGAGGAATGCAGTGTCGGCTGAAGAAGGCCAAACAAAGGACCTGGGGTTATCCCATAAAGATTAAGCAACTCCAAACTGTGCGGGATAAAACGACAGTGGTAATCAACTGTACCTGCAGACCGACGTAAGCTTTTCTGAGATAGTGGTGGTGGATAGCTTTTGAGGGCAGCAAGTTTTCTGGTGTAGGTAAAATACCGTCGCAGGTGATTCGATGCCCCAAAAGTTTCAAGGATTCTACCTTAAAACACATCCATCTGCTTTAGGGTTAGGCCCTGTCGATCAAAACGTTCGAAAACTTCGGGGAGGTGTGATGTGATGGAAGTATTAACCGCAATAGCCTGAGTGCCTACTAACAAGTAACGACGTCTAGGCGATAATCGACAAAATGGTTGAAGCAGTTGTTTTGGATCATCAATGTTATGATTAACGTACAAGCTTAACGCGGTGGCGCTCGTCTGGACCGTGTCTTGTTCTGTCCAGGTCCAACAACGCCATCCGTGCCCGCGTATTGACCGCACCAAATCACATCCAGTCGTAGCGTTCCAATTGGTTGAGTGTTCGGATGGTAACTGCGTGTGTGCGTGGGTTCGGCTATGGAGGAGGGCTTTGGGGTCAGTAAATGTGTGGACGCGCATGTGCAGATGGGGCAGTGATCGTCACTTAGACTAGACTGTTTGTCAGGTGATGGGATGCATGACAGGGCGAGACGACGAATACAGTTACATGTGTTGATGTGCGTACTTGCTGGCGACGGAATGGTCAACAGTAAAGAAGGACACACACAGGCCAGTGGCAGCTGTCGCCATTACTGACTGGCTTGTTCATTTCCCGTCCGGGCTTGACCGTTCCGAAAGGAAGAAGGCATGCGTATCGAACAGGCAGTGATAAGGATCGTGTGCACTCCCTGGTCCGTGGGTGAGACTTCGAGCGCACTGATGGCCGTTTGTCTGATAACACTTTTGTTAAAGTGGCTAGCCGTGAAAACATTTGTGGAAACTGCTGCTTAAGGTTTCACACACACTGTTGGAGGGTGTCGTTGCTGTAAGACGCGTGCATGCGAACTACTTGCTAAGCAGCATAAGTTACTAGCACCTGGCTAACTAAAACTGCTACTTTAGCCAACACCGTCCTTAACTGGAAATATATATTATTATTATTATAACCCATGTGTGACGGAGCTCGTGTGGGAGATTCTGAAGCCATGAAACGTGCAACAGGCTCCTTGACAGTTTGCTTGCTTGATAACTGAGTCACGTGACAAACTAACTGTGGAGGGGGGGTTGCGATCTTCTAATTCAGCGCGGAGGATGTCCTTGTCACAAGCTGCCATCCTGTTAACAGTTACCGATTTGATGACGATGTACGTTTTCTTAGCTGGACGCTCATAAATTATACCTGCAACTCTTGCGGCCACGGACTGAATTAAGTTTGAAAGGACGTAATTGTACATGGTGCGCTCTGAGTGGATTCACCACAACTGGAAAACAACTTCAATTCGGCGAACCACAGCATTCTGCGAAAAAGCTGCTCCCTGTTCAACAGCAGAAGGGATATCAATGATGAAGGCGAAAATGGGTGAGGTTAGGAACACCAAGATTCCAGGAGAAATTATAGGAAGGACTGCGGAACGAACAAAACCTTAGTAAGGCGCATAACAAAAGTAAATACACGGGTCCAGTAAATTGTAGAGGACTAACCCCTATACAAAAGTATGAACACAAATGGTCACTTCAAAACGCGGTCACTGGATAACCCTTTATAGGCAACCTCGATCTAGGCGGGATAAGGGTACCAAGAATACGAGACGTACGCACCAAAAGAGTATTGTCGAATCCAATCACTTCAAACCAGCCGGGTTCATTTGGCACAGGGACAACTGATGTTAACTGCATATAAAAATAAAGTGGAATATGAAAACATGCACCGTACTCTATATGCCCTTTGGGATACCGTAAGTGAGCTCCGTAGGCAAATAGACTGATACAGCCGTCAGTCGCCGGTCGCGGGCCGAAGCAATGCTACTGACAAGTTTCGATTTAAAATACCTGATCTGTATCCACTTGGATTTCGAAGAATCGGCGGTGATTTAATACTCACTTCTCAAGAGCAGGTCTTTTAGAACAGTTCCTCGCTGTAGCGAATGACGAATTCCGACGAGGACATAACACGATGCTGTACAAGCTTCGTCCTTGTCCATTTCTTAGACAACAGTTTTTTTCCTTACAGGGTTAGTAACCATTTGAACAGCCTTTTGTCTTAGGTAGTCAGCAACGCTTCTAAGGATCGTTTGAAAGCTTTACTTGATTCACATTTACCTGAAGTTTAATTATGCGAGTGATCTTATTCTGTTATTGATAT
>QNGE01006951.1:0-26856 GCA_008508345.1 Paragonimus westermani
CATTTGCTGCCGGGTGGTAAGCCGTAGTTCGGATGCGCATGCTTCCTAATGTTCACAAGAGGGCCGCGAAATGTTCTTTGAAGTGTGATCCACGATCTGTGGTCACCACGGCTGGAAAACCGAATTGTGCCACCGAACGTTCTAGAAAGGCGCTGGCTACTGTTTCTAATAAGCCGTTGGGTAGCGGTATGGCTGCAGGCCATCCTATGAAGCGATCAACACACGTCAACAGATAAGTAGAGCCATTTGAATGTGGCAAGGGGCCTACCAGATCAACGCGCACGTGGTAAAAACGTGCATCTGGCAAAGGGAAGGTACCATGGGGTGGTGGACTTTGGAACGTTGGCACTGAAAGCAAGAACGGCTCCTGTTGCGGACGTCATGGTTTATCGTGGGCCGTACGAATAGTTCAGTATCAAGTTTGACCGATTCGCGTATGTCAGGATGGAACAAATTGTGCAATGTCCCAAACACTGCGCAACGAAAGGATGTGGGCGCTAAAGGACGAGGTGTGTCCTATCAAGTGCCGCAGAGGATTGTTCCCTCTGAAGATGTCAGAGGTACTGGTTGAATNAGGATTGTTCCCTCTGAAGATGTCAGAGGTACTGGTTGAATTAAGAAAAAGATCTTTTGGCGAAGATGATCGATCTCAGGGCCAGTGGAATGTGCGGCAGCCATAGCTGCCAAATGGATACTGTGATCAGCAGCTGCGCTGAGGTTATGGGCGAGTGAAATGGCGTCCGCGACAGTGTTTTCGGCACCTGAGACATGTCATATACCTGTCGTGAACTGAGAAATATAGTCTAGATGCCTAACCTCGCTTGCGAAATGCCTGCCCAATGAAGTGCATGAGCAGTAGGTTAACAGTTTATGGTCGGTGTAAACCGTGAACGTCCTGCCTTTCACTGAATGGCGGAGATGACAGATGCCTAAATAGATATCTAACAATTCCATACCGAACGTGCTATAGCGGGATTCCGCGGGTTTTAAGCGTTTGAAGGAGAAAGCTAACGGTTGCGACTGTTTTTCAACGAGCTGTTGTAAAACAGCACTAACAGCTGTGCCCAGAACATCGGTCACAATGGACAGTGGTGCGTTCGGATTATTATGGGCAAGGAGAGCTATTCGGCTGCCGCATCCCAGTGCTTAACGGATGCCACGCGTGCGGCCTCAGTGAACTGAAATTTGCGTTTACCTCCACGGAGAAGATCGGTCATTGGCTGCATTATGTCCGCAAAATGAGGTATGAAGCGTCTGTAGTATTTGACCATATCACTAAAACGACGAAGGTGCTTAAAGGAATTGGGCTCAGGGTATTCACAAATAGTTCTTACTTCATTTGTGAATGTGGCGATTCCCTCTTCTGAGACCTTATGTCCGAGAAATTCCATCGTGGCCTTACCCAGTTCGCGTTTGGTGAGAGTAACTGACACCGTGTTGGGTCATACTTTCCGGTAAGATGCGGAGAATAGTAATGTGTTCTTCATGTGAAGAATTGGTTACTAAAATATCATCCAGATAAGGGTAGACAAAGTCCAAAGTACCTGTCACCTCACATCTGAAGCGTTGGAAATTTTAAGTTGCGTTGCTGAAACCAAATGGCATTCGAAGAAATTCAAAAGGCCAAAGGAGGTTATAACTGTGGTTTTGGGTATGTTTTCTTTGGCTACCGGGATCTGGCGATATGCACGTACTGAATCTATCTTGCTGAATATAGTTTTCCCATGTAAGCAAGTCGTTAAATCTTTCATGTGTGGGATTGGATACTTATCAGGGACGGTTGCTTTGTTTAGCCCGCGGTGATCGCCGCATGGGCGCCAGTCACCTGATTTCTCAGGGACCATCTGCAACGGTGAGGCCCATGAACTCTTGGAAGGGCGTATTATTCCGAGTTTAGGCATGTGCTCGAACTCTGCCCTGGTGAGTTTGAGTTTGTCGGGAGCCCATCGGCGAGATCGTGTAGAGACGTGTGGTACCTCAGTATGGATATGGTATGTAAAACTTGAGGTCACAGGTGAGATATCGTTCAGTGTGCGAACGAGCTGTGAGAACTCAGTGAAGAGGTCCATAAATTGTCTGGGGGCAGCGGGTTGGGCATATATGGGTGTTATGACCGCAACCCTAGTGTGCGTGTCGGGTATGCTTAGTTTAGCGCTAGAATCGATTGACAGACGGCGTCTCGTACCAACGGGAAGGTCAAAATGCCGGAGAAAATTGATGCCGATTACAGCGAAAGGTACCGCTGCAAATGTGAACACCCAGCGGAATGTCAGCGTGAATCCCAGATTAAGGGTTAAGGAACGCTGCCCATAAGTATGTATAGGAGTGCCGTTTGCCGCACGGAGCTGCGGGCTGCAAGGGTGTGACACCGCGTCTTTTGTTGACGGAAATACGCTAGCCTGCGCCCCAGTATCAACCATGAACGTGTTTCCCGTATCTACGCCCTTCACAAATATGAAGCGACTAAGTGCAACGCCGAAGACGTTAGTGCCCATTATTGGCCGGTGTGAAAATCCCCCTGCTTGGTAGCCAGATAAGTGCACGGCTTAACACGCCCGGTGGATCGCGTGCAGAAACGTTGGTGATACCAACGGTAATCGTCATTTGATTGCGACGCTGTGCGCCTGGGTGATCTGATAAATCGGTGGCGTGCTGGACGACCTGGAGAGATCATGCTAAAATCACGAAGCAAAGCTGCGACTTCGGCCCACAATGCTTCTATGTTCGGTGCTGATGTAGGCGGGCCATCTTCATTATGTGACGGCACATTTCTCACCGGACCTGGTGCCTGAGTTAGGGTGTTAACCTGGTTGAGGAGCGGTTAAAAACGTTGTACTACCTGGTCGGCTATCTCCGCTGCCTGCGCTAAAGGCTGTGATCTCGCCGTAGATAAAATTGCCTGCGCCGTCTCCGGTAGTCTCTGTATCCACAGTTCATGCAGGGGAGACTCGTTCTAGTGGTGCGTGCCTATTAGTTGTTGAATCTCGCAAAGTGAGGTGGTGGGGGGCTTGTTGCCCAGCTTTTGCTCACCAAATAGCTGCTGCAGAAGAGTCTTTTCTGATGGGGTAACTCGCATCATCACCGCTTTCTTAAGAGATTGGTAGCTATTCTCTGTGGGCAGGCTCACTGACACATCTCGAAGCTGCGTCTTCACCTCTTTCGGCAACCCAGCTACTAACTGGCTGAATTTCGCGCGATCAGAAGAGACTTAGTTATTGTAGAATTCTGCCTTTAGGTGTACGGATAGGGTCCATCTATAAGAACGGCGGTACTACCAGTGATTTTGCTACTGTGGGGCATTCTAGCGGCTTAGAATAGTTAGCTGACATGGGTATGACGGTAACAAATAATTAAAACGGTGATATTAATATAATATCACCAAAATGTATAACGAACAAAGAAAAAAACCTCAAAAAGTACAAGGCAAAATAACGGTACGGAAGGAACTCACCGAAAAACGGCAAAGTGTAATCACTCGTTCAAATTAATTTCGGGCTCACGAACTGTTGGAACTCATCAAACGAAATAAAACCCAGTCAGTGTTCACTAGCGACAACCGACTCACAGCAAAATAAACCAAGAATCAGCGCGTTCCCCCGTGTATTATTATCGACCCTGGAAAATAGAGTGTACGGGGAGATACGTCAAGCTAGCGAAGCGCGAAGCGAGTTGTGGCCGGATGTTACAAAATGGGTCGCTTGACTAAAACAAAAGCAGGTGCAAAACCAAAATCATCGAAGAGGTACAGATGAATACGACCATTAAAATATAATTTATTATAGTCGCTACAAGATAAGGTTTTTAGTCTCAGTCAGTTTGCTCACCCTGCTTTTCACTTTCCCTTTAATAAAACATTCCGAGCGTGCACCGCACACTGTGAAACTTTGCGAATAGTTCGGCAATAACCATCTACTGTTTCGCGACAGATCGCTTGCCGCGATTAGGTCCTCATTGCAACACCACACAAGGTGCCTGCACGGCGGTTCCCAGTTACTGAGGAACAAACTCGTACAGGACAAATGACCGTCAATGCTAACGACGTGCTCACCAACAAAGGCCACTTTCTCCGGTTGCATGTGTGACATGCAAACAGTCTTCTTTCAGTTGCCTTCAGCTACCCTCAGCGCATACTGGGTAAGCTGTTCGAATGCACCAAAGCGGCACATTTTACACGCAGAACGTCCATCCTTTACGAAGGGCATCGTAACAGCCCGTCCGAATTTCACCACCAGTAACTCATTTCGATTCAATATCTCCCAAAGGCAGTCGAATAACGTGGATCTGATCGACAGATTATCTTTGATAGACATACTAGCCACCTCCGCCCTATTATTCGTCTCATTCCCATAGTGCACAACACCACATCTTGCATACGCGGCCCAATGCTCTCTCACAGACAACAGGCGAGTTTACACAAAGCTCGCTGCTGGGACCGCAAATGCTGCTACCCACCGAAGTGAACTCCCCCTTGGACTTTCAATAAAAAAGGTTACTCATTTTTCGGCGGAAAAGTTTTCTATTCCAAAGATACGCCCCTCAACTACACACATCTGTCAAGCATATCGTTTTTCGTATGAAATAAACAGAACAGATTCTTAGCATCACGAAAATAGTCTTCCAAACACTCAAGCTGTGCCGGGTGCCTGCCTACCACGATTGTCTTAACACTTCTTGTTGGCATCAACTGCTGAAAGTTCTCCAACATGACCTTGTAAGAAGGTAAACTTCCGTGGGAAAAGAAGATATTCAAAACGCCCACATGTTTACCATTACAATCTGTAGCAACCATCTGCCACAAATGGTAAGTCCCGTTGTTGCACTCAGCTGTGGAATCCGTCACGATAACACCACCGTACTTCACCTACAGTTCCTAAAACCTTTCGGGCGCGAACGACAACGCCAACAGCCTGCCTTCATCGTCCGCTTACAAGTACCTAGGTCCCACGATTACTACTATCTTGCGTATGCTTTTCAGATTGCTGTCCAGACACTCCCGTAGTCGCTTCCTTCGCTTCAAGTAACTTACATCACTACGATTAATCACTGTCATATTCACGCCTAAAGTAATCAACGATTTCGTAGGTCCTATGGTCACCATCCAACAGCCCACAAACAACCTCCTCCACAGTACTTTCTAACCTACGGTTGGGTGGATATACTCCCGGGTCGACCGACATTGTCCGGTGATAGTGAACCAAGTAAGTACGATACATGAATTGTGAGTTGGACACTGGAAATATTGAAACCTGTAACATCATATCACCGTGCGGGAAGCACAACATACTCACCTGTGGTTCACGCCTTCCATTCGCTTGCTCTTTCTAGTACAGTGCGCATAAAAAGATAGCAGTGCTTGTTCACTGTACATTCGGGAAATTTTCCAACCGAATCCCGGTAGCACTAGGTAAAGATTAGATAACTTCTCAAAACGTAATTCGCTCCAGTCTTCAATTGAAACATACACAACTGCTCATGGAATTCCGCGAATTCGTCACACTGAAGACCATCAGGGGATTGTGCTTGAAACACTTCGCTGAGGTCAACCGGTTTCGACATCTTACGCGGAAACCGGCTGCCTACCGATCTATGCAGCAACACTCGATTTCATACCACGAATTAACAGTTAATCAACACTTGCCGCATCAAAGTCCGCCTATAAACACTCTACAGCCGCAGATGTCTGGGTATGTGGATTTATGGGTATATGAACATACATGACTATGTATATATGCCTATTGTAGGTAAGTCTTTCATGTTGTAACATCGATTTCAGATGTTGGGAAGATTTGGCCTTGAACCGGACGGCCTGGAGGAATACGGTTCGGGCGACGCCCGAAAGTTCAACGAGCAATTATTGTGCGGCCGCGGGCGGAAGCGTGCGGTACGCAAAGGAACCATCGGTGCCATAGGTCGCGGTGACGTGACTATATGGCGTTGCGATGTGTGTGGCCGCGAATGCGCTGGCCGTTTGGGGTTAGTCTGTCACCAACGTACTCATAGTACACCGTCGGCGAAGAGGCGACGAGTACGTTAGGCTCAGGCAGGTCATATCAGTGTGTCCATCCTACTTCTGTTAATGACTGCATCGGCCAACATCTTGGTTGTTGACAATTAATCCGCCTCTCTTTTCAGGAACTCGAGTGTCTGTGGTCTTCTATCCATACTTTTCCTCGGCTTTGTTGGTGTGTTGTGTGATGAAAGGTCTGCCTGGCTTTTCATAGTTCAATAAGAATTTTGCTTTTCATCCCCCATCTCCTTTGGGATGCAATAACCTGCACTCCTATACTGCGATGCATCGTTTATCCTACTTCACAAGTCTTTCTTCTTAGTTTAGATCCCGCCATTGCAATCTCTCTCTGTTTAGTTTTCGAGAGATAAGAGTTTTCTATCCCTACTAGCCAAACAACGGGCTGACCAGGATTGACCGGCTGGACACAAAGGTCCCACTAGCACAACTCCCGGTCTTATTCCTTCGGGTGTAAACTGGAAATGTGGTGTGTGTGTGTGGAACTTCAAGTGGTGCAGCGCAAGCCAATTGCAGTGATGGATAAGTGCAGGCGTCCTTTGGCTTCTGTTACCGCGACAGGCTAATCCGAATAGGATGCCGCCAACCATATTTGCTTAAAATCTCACCATATAGTTACACATTCATAGGTGTATATATATAATACATGTCTGCAGACATCCTTTATTTTACTACGCATCTGTCCACATATGGGATGCTAAATGCGCAAACGTCTGCGCATCCCGGGATGTACCTGCAGGGCACGTGCCACCGAAATAAATGTGAACACTATTTTGCGAGACAAAGTAAAGTGTAGTGGTTTACATATTTTTACCAGTTTTACATGCACTACTTCAATTCAACTTGGCACAACAATCAATTCGTTCAGTTTTCCGGACATTTTGTGTAGGAAGAAACCGCGACTGTCGTCAGTGTGGGGTATCGTGACACCAAATAAGTTACCTAATGAAGCGTGCCAAATAAGTATCTACCACGAGTCGGCGAGCATCCCTTTGGCCCGTCCCAATAGTTATTTCCGTCGGTGGTTTCACAACACCACAGTGTCTCCTCGAGAGCCTCGCCGTCAGTAGATAGAGGGGTTAAATTTTCCGTGAATGAGAACATCCAAATACCCCGCCAAGAGGTGGAAGTTGACGGACACAGAGAACGCGATTCGCGGTGCCAAGAATGCTAGTCTGGGTCTGTGACGTAAGTACGGGCGATGATGTTGCGCCCGCAGCTGCAAGTGGAGGTCGTCAGGACAGGTCGACAGACCAAAACGGAGTCCAATCCCAGTGCCGTTACTAGGCCCTTCTGCAATCTTAGCCTTACCTCCCAACCTCTTTCTCACAATCTCCATTCTCTCTTGCAAAAGCAAAGGAGGAAGTAGTCTATAAATGCGTGTACACGAACTGTCTGAGTTTGTTTGATAGAGTACTGGTTTGTGACACTCACCCGCACATCTTTGATTTTACGGCGACTTGGCTTACAGGCGATATTGGTGACAATGTGTAGGGAGTTCATGGACGCTCAGCTCATCAAACTGACTCCGATTGAGGGGGAACGGAGGTCCAACGATTTTTCTTAAGCAGAACCTCCTCACATTCACGCTTATCGGGGAATATCAGTTCTTTGATTAATGTGACGCTCTGTAGTTTCGACTAACATTGCGCGGCCAACACTCACTCCTAGTAGGGGTTGGTTGTGATTCCCCTCATTCAACACATCAGATGATGACGCTCTTCACGTAAGCCTATAAAGCACCCTAGGATTACAGCGTTCTACTCATCTACTCCGACGCACCCAAGGTAAACTAGGCAGCGATGTCTCCCGAGGACTGTGAATGTGGATTATCTATTTCACTGTCGACGTTGATACAATGGAGAGCATGGACACAACACATCACCGCCCTGAGGCAGCATCGTTCTGGTCAGATTCTCTCCTTACCGGCCCTAGTCACCACCAATAAAGGCCGCCTGGCCAACAGAGTAATCATCAAACCACCAATTGGACACGGTGACCACCTCCTGCTACAGCAACCAGTAGGAAAATCCGCAGTTCGAAACTTCAGTCAGGCCGATTTCAATTGCCTGAGACGCCGTCTAGGACCACTCCTTTCCGATTGTAATTCCGTGTACCAGAACTAACATGTGTTCCAAAACGCAATTCGGAAAACAGAGAATTCATTCGTGCCGAACAAATTGTGCACCTCCTCTAATAGCTCACTCCTTCCGCACAGAATACGTCGACCCCTTGACAACCGTCGCCAAGCATTCTCAAAACACAAGCTTATGGGTAACCCGACCAACCTAATTCTGTCCACACTGTTTGAAATAGGTGTATGGAGGAAACCTGCGACTACATTAAACCCGTGTAAGAAAGGAACCTCCAAAACTGTGGCCTGAACAAAACCCGTCATCCAAACATACGGGTAGGCTGACAGTGAATAAGCCTTCAGGTATGTCTCTGCGACTGATCGACAGGGAGGCTTCTTCAGACACCCCAGCTGTGGCCGGGTTATCTAAGGAGTACTATTCGGCCATCCACCACGGTACACCGTCGAACTGGTAGCCAAATCTACTACTGGAGAGCTTGCAGCAGCCAGTATTTTCACCGCTGAGTTCCATGCACTAGATATTGGGGATCTTTTATTCAAGGTTACTTCATACAGTGCACTTGGTCCTAACAAGGTCCATCCCAGAATTCTCAGATAGGCAGCTGCTGGCCTGACAGAACACCTTCGTAAACTGTTTAATCAGGCACTTCGAACTGGCGTTCCAACCAGTGTATGGAAGGAAACCACGGTGGTGCTCATCCTCAAAGCGAGTGCTCGACACTCACGGCTGGTTATCGGCCAATCAGCCTTACTAGCATTCCGTGCAGGATAATGGACCATTTACTGAATCATGCCATCTTCGGTCACTTTCTGTCAAACAGCCTTTTTCCCCTACTCAGCGTGGCCTGCTTCCAAATCGGTCGTACACAACAAATTTAGTGGTCTTTATGGACAGTCTGATGGAGACAGGAGACAGTGTCCTAATATCAGATGTTATGTCCTTCGATTTCACCAAGGCTTTTTACCCCGTCCCATGGCCGCCTCGGACTAATTAGAAGTTTATGCTATCCAGAGCGATGTTTTTGGCTGGACTGCCTCTTTTCTGACTACTAGAACTTTTAGAGTTAAAACCGGATCAGATCTTTCGTCTCTGTCATTCATTAATGCTGGAGTTCCTCAAAGGTCAGTATTAGGTCCTGTTTTGTTTCCTATTTACACCAACCACTGTCCGGACAATATTTCAAGCAACACCCTTCTATACGCCGACGACCTGAAAATCTGGTAAGCCATTGATGCCAGTGCACTACAGATTGATCTTGACGCGATTAGGCGCTGACCGGAAGACTGGAGCCCCCCACTAAGGACAATGAGTGAGCGCAAATTTCACTTAATAGAGATTCTGATAACGCCTTCGTGATTCATAGTGTGTTCAGTACAGTGGATATCACAGAAATCGATCTATAGAGTAATCTGGGTATGTGGCTGCCGTTTAAGTTGTCCTTCGTGTATCTCCATGAGAAAGCGGTATAAAAGCGATTTGTCAGTATAAGGCTGATTGAACGCACATTTCAAGCATAGATATGAAGGCGTTTTGAATGCTTTACCGGAATTACATGTGACCGCTCCCGAGTGTGCTAATCAGGTTGCGTATACCGGCCTGAAGAAAGATGTGCTTGCTGCCGAGAGTGTCCAGAGCGTTACTACCAAAGTAGTCACTGGCCTGAGAGATATCACGTGCGATTCTCGACTCGGTTCGTACCTGCCTGAATTTCGGCGACTTCGAGGTGATTTAATTTCCGTGTACTTCCTTAAAATAGGTCATGTTAAGCAGTTCTTTATCGTTCAGAGTGATGACAACCGGCGAGGACATAACAGAAAGCTTTTCAAGCTCCGTCCTCGAACCTTCCTTGAGCAGCATGCCTTTTCTTATAGGATCGTTAACCACCGGAACAGTCTTGCTTCTAAGGTCGTCAACTGCAATTCTATAGGTCTTCTTGAAGAAGTATTGCTAACCTCTTATTTGATTCAGTCAGACTAGTTAGGTTACTCTATTCTTAGTATTCACTGTGATCCCCAAAGGCGATGCTACAATCTGTTTTCACTGTTGGCTCTTCAAGTCAGCACATGCCCGAGTGACACCGAACAAAATGAACTGAATAGATCCGGACGCTTCGGGCTCCCTGCCTCGGTTTATTGCCAACTCATTGGGTTTATAACGAAAACAAGAAGCAGCAGCTTTCAAGAGTTCCTTATCACAGTACGTAAAATCACAGTCAAGCAGGATAATTCTGGAAGGTGAAAAATAGGTGCAGTGTCTGAACAAAGATAGAAACTGACGATCAAAGCGAGCTTTGGAACCGCACACAAAGTTTGCAGGGATCAAAATTCTCAGAAAGATCATTCCATGCCTTGAAGTGAGCAGTAAAAAAGTGTGCTTGCATTCCACTTGCCTATGTTGTACCCGAAGTTTCGGAAGGTGGCCACTCAGATCACCTCTTCTGACCATAATGAACCCCGATTCTTATGGTTGATTAGACGTTTTCAAAACCAAGAATGCGAGAACTGAGTCGCTTCTGATCGGCCAAAAATCTATTGAATATGCACTCAGTTCTGTGAGACACGCATTTTAAGACCTAGTTATCAACCAGCGGACACCCCTGATGACTCGTAGTCAAACATTTCCGGAGAATTTGTCTTTTTGAAGTAGGGGACACCTGATAGTAGATCCATTTTTGAGGCGCGGCCGACTAGAACTGTTATAGAGCAGCTTCAGACAGCGGTGATCAGACTGTGCGAAAAGTTGTTGGCGCGACGCCATTGACAAAGATAAGAAACAGAAGCGAACCAGGAGTAAAACCCTGAGGCACACCATAGGTTGTCTTGGCAATTGGAGTACTCAGTAGACGCGCACGCGACAGTGTCAATTCATAGAATGTGACCACTTAAAGAGGTGATTACCCTGCACTCCGTAGTGGTGAAGCTTGTGAATAAGAGCTGAGTGGTCCACCTGATCAAACGTTTTGGCGAAGTCAGGATAGACAACATCAACGTCAATACCCTGATCCACTGAATTCGTCCACTGGTCAGTGACTGTAAGCAGGTACGTCATGCCAGAATTCTACCTGAAACCATGCTGTACATCAGCGATGGAGTATAGAGTATCTTCCCTTTTGCCTTTTTGTTATACACTACTCTGCATACCTGTGTAGTAAACCTAAACACTGTCAAATTACTCGAGTATGAACGCGGAGCCAAAATGTTGCAAAAATCAAAGTAAAATGACTCACAGTAGTTCGTGAAGGTGTGTTAGTTTAGAAATCCACTACACACAGCCCACGCACAGCTCACGACCTCGGAAGTGGATTTTGAATTATTGATTATCGAATCAATCGATTAACTCGATTTAAACATGGACTGTACAAGTGAGTTAGATAGGGGCGAAAAGAGCGAACAATAAGAATTATTAAATACGAAGTGCTATACAGAACGTTACAGAACTCCCCCTAGAGCGTTGACTGGAGTATGAGACGCTCGAAAAGAAAATGAATGGTATCAGTTTGTGTAATCTGCAAAACGAACGGGAAGTTTGCGCGTTCGTCCTTAACATGTTTATGTAGGAGGGGGATGAAATAACTGTACATCGTCAGCGGGTGTAACGGATTCTGAAACTGTTTGTGAAGTTTGCGTAGTTGGTTTGTTCAAAAGACTTGGATGGGGTGGAGGAATATTCATGGCCGGTTGAGAAAACATGTCAGAAGGATCTACATAGGCCACTTTCAGGCGGTCGACGCTTACTGAATCACGAGTGCCATTACGGTTGATGATGAAATACTTGTCTTTACGTTCGAGCACTCTAAACGGACCGTCGTAGAGTGGCTGAAGAGACTTCTTTTGTGTGTCGACTCTGATAAACATGAATGGGCAAGTATGCAGATCTTCATGCATTTTGGCCTGCCTCAGGGTGTTTTTCTTGTCGGGATGGGCTTCAAATTACGCATGAACAGTTTCAGACGTGTAGCCTAAGATGCTTGGTCTATTTCGCCAGTGATTCTAGAGTCCGTAATTATGTCGCCTGGCAGGCGTAAGGTGGTGCCGTAGAGAAGCTCAGCAGGCGAGCAGCCGATGTCTTCCTTGATAATGTTGCGGATGCCAAACAAAATGAGCGGCAAGTTTTCCGACCATTTTGGACCAGATGCTGTAGCAAGGATGGCGGCTTTGAGTTGACGATGGAATCGCTCCACTAAGCCATTTGACGCCGGGTGGTAAGCGGTTGTTCGAAGGTGTTCACAGCTGAGTAAGTGCTGCAGATCACGAAACAGCGTGAATGTGAGCTGAGAACCGCGATCAGTAGTGACAGTAGCAGGTACGCCGACGGAGGATACCCAGGTGTCCAAAAAGGTCCGTGCGATATTCTCAGCTGAGATATCGCGTATGGGCGTTGCTTGTGGCCAGCGTGTGAAACGATCAATGCAAGTCAACAAATGAGTAAAGTCGTTCGATGGTGGAAGTCGGCCTACTATGTCATCGTGAACGTGTTTGAAACGGGCGTCGGGTACACTGAAAGTGCCAGGTGTGGTGATGGTGTGCCGGTGTACCTTACTTCGTTGACAAGACAGACAATGTTTGGCCCAATCTCGTAGGTCCTTGCGCATGTTCGGCCAGATGAAACGGTCAGTAATAAGTTTGACGGTAGAACGGATACCGGGATGAGTGATAGAGTGAAAATGATCGAAAAGTTTTTGCCGCTAGCTAGAGGGGACGTAGGGTCGAGGTTTATTGGTCGAGATTTCACAGTAAATTTTAGATTCGCAGCGCAGGAGGGGCAGTTGATTGAATTTCAGGGATGGATGAGAAAGTAGGTGATTAAATTCTTCATCGTTTTGTTGGGCCGCCGCCATGGGCTCTAGGTCGATAAAAGATGCCGATATGTGATGGACATGCATACCAGATAGAGCATCTGCGACTATGTTGCTTGGACCATCAGTGTAACGGATGTCCGTCGTGAACTGAGAGAGAAAGTTTAAGTGGCGGTTCTCTCTCGGGTAGTACCTGTCTGGTGCAGTGCTGAAGGCGTGCGTTAACGGTTTGTGATCAGTAGGGATGGTAAACTGGCGTCCTTTTAACACGTATTGAAAACGTCTAACGGCGAGGTAGATAACCAACAGTTTTCTACCGAAGGTACTGTACCTTGTTTGGGCAGGCTGTAGCTTCCGGGAGAAAAAGGCTAGTGGTTGGACTTTATTGCCAATGATTTGCTGTAAAACGGCGCCGACGGCGGACTGAGATGCGTCAGTCTTTAAAACTAAGTGTGCACGTTCATCAGTACTGAGATAGCCGAGAGATGTGCCGTTTGCCAGGGCCTCCTTGACGGAAGTGAAAACGCTCGTGGCCTCTGGGGTAAGGACGAACTTTTTGGGGTTAGTCTGCAGCAAATCAGTCAAGGGTTTCAACATGTCAGAGCAACTGGGGATAAAGCGGCAATAGTAATTAACAATCCCCCAAAACCGACGGAGACTCTTGATAGACTGAGGCAGTGGATAATCCGGAATGGCGTTGGTTTTCTCCGGCAATGGCCTGATACCGCCTTTGTCGATTCGATGACCGAGGAAGTCGATGGAGGAAACACCGAAGACGCATTTGGTTGTGATGATGGTGACGCCATGATGATCCAAACGTTCAAGGACAGCCTTCAGATGAGATAGGTGCTCTTGCGCATTGTTGCTTGCAACGTGTATGTCGTCAATGTAGACAAACACAAAGTCTAGTCCGTGTAAGACTTGGTCCATAAAACGTTGGAATGTTTGGGCAGCGTTGCGGAGACCAAAAGGCATACGAACAAATTCGAATAGGCCAAATGGGGTTGTGATCGCTGTTTAGCGATGTCATCGGGAGCCACAGGAATTTGGAGGTACGACTTGATTTGATCTATTTTGGAAAAGATCTCTTTCCCGGAAAGGCCAATGGAAGAGTCACGGATATGCGGAAGTGGATAACGTTCCGGCAGGGTGGCGCTGTTCAATGTTCGGTAGTCGCCGCATGGTCTCCAGTCTCCTGCAGTCTTCTTGGGGACCATATACAGAGGCGATCACCACGGGCTGTTTGAAGGACGGATGATTCCTAAACGTAACATTTCTGCAAATTTCGCTTCGGCGATCTTCAACTTTTCCGGAGGCAGTCGACGCGGACGTGCAAATTTGGGTGGTCCCTTGGTGACGATGTGATGTGAAACATCGTGTTTTGGTGTCGTGATACTAGGTGTAGGTTGGTAGATTCCTGGAAACTGTTTCAGCAGATCTGTATACTGGTTGGCATCCGGTAAAGCCATTCGAAGTCCGATCGAGTTGATGGTGGTGGCTCTACGTTGAACACACAAAGTAGTGGTGCTGTCAACGAGTTTCCGGCGGCTGAGCTCAACAGCCGAACCGTACCTGGTGAGAAAATCGATGCCGATAATGGGGTGTTGAACGTCGGCGATGATGAAAATCCAAGGAAAACTTCCACGCAGTCCAAGATCGACCGTCAAATGAAGCTGACCGTAGGTCACGATTTTGGAATTGTTGGCCGCCTGTAGGATGTAATCAGCGGGTTTGAGATCGCGTTTAATTTTAGCTGGGGGTATAACGCTGACCTCTGCACCGGTGTCAATAAGGAAACGAAGTCCGGTGGATTTATCTTGGACATAAAACATGCGACTCTTGGGTTTTCCAGCGGCAGCTGTCGCCATTACCGGCTGGCCGGGTCGTTTCCCTGGTTGGCGTTGTCCTTAGTGCGCGGACCGTTATATGCACATGGGTGTGTGCATTTGCGGGCATTGTCACCGAAACGTCTGTGGTAGTAACAGATTTCAAAAGTTTACGGCTTTACTATGCGAGGTCGCGAGCAAGAACGGGGTCGAGTGCGCAAAAATTTGCGGCCCTTCATGAGGCGTCCAGCTGAGTTATTCACAGTGAGCGTTAACTGAGACACCTGCCGTTGGAAATTGTCAAGCGTTTCTTGTTGTGTATCGGCATAAGGGGAAGGGTCTTGCATATTGTTGATGGAACGCTTGAAGAAACACTCGTGGACCTTGTCCGCCGTCTCTGCTAACTTTTCTACTAAGGTGTCGGGGTCTTGTACTGACAAAATGACCGAGGTGTTGAGCGGGAGGCATTTGGTCCACAGTTGCTTGAGGATGGACTCACCTATACTGTTATCGCCTACTAGGGATCTCATGTGGCGGAGCAACTGAGAAGAGATGCGATCACTCAACTCGACGTCGGAGAGTAATTGTTGGAGCTTGACCTCATCTGATGCCGTAGTACGCTTTAAAACAGCAGCTTTGAGTTTATCGTAGTTGGCATAGGGTCAAGTATATCGATTACTTCGGACGCAATATCTGTAAGCAACTGCGTAACCACGTAAGAGAACATGGTGGACCGTGAAGTAATATTACGAAATCGAAAAAATGCTTCCACTTGAGTGAACCAAACACGGAGATTTAAAATACCGAATGCAGGTAATTTAAGGTTAATGGCGTTCTCAGAAAATAAACTAGTGTCGAAATCAGAAATCACCGCAAAATTTTGGGAGTTCTGAGCTTACAGATAACGGAACTAAAAAGAAGACGTATTTGTACGAAGAAAAATATTTAAAAAAATTCGGGTTCGCCAATTTATGTAGTGGACCTAAACACTGTCAAATTACTGGAGTATGAACGCGGAGCCAAAATGTGGCAAAAATCAAAGTAAAATGACTCACAGTAGTTCGTGAAGGTGTGTTAGTTTAGAAATCCACTACACGGAATGAAATATTCCACGGAAACGATCCACGATGCTACCTTGAAGAGAGTTCTGCTGAGATAGATTATTGGTCCCGTTGGTATTCAAGTCTCCCGAAACCTGTACTCGAGCGACACAGAACGCAGAGAAGACGCACAGCTCACGACCCCGGAAGTGGATTTTGAATTATTGATTATCGAATCAATCGATTAACTCGATTTAAACATGGACTGTACAAGTGAGTCAGATAGGGGCGAAAAGAGCGAACAATAAGAATTATAAAATACGAAGTGCTGTGCAGAACGCTACACCTGTTATGTTCATTGTACGTATTAACTACTTGTCTATTGTTTGAATCAGTACACACTTCATCTTCGCGCGTTCCACCTTCTGCTTGTACGCCGCCGTGGTTATCGTGAGCTAACCGTGGCAACGTTTATTCGGCTTGCTGGAGGAACCAAATCCGTCGTTACAAACGAGAGAATCTTCTTGCAATACGCAGCAGACTTAGTGTAGTTGAATCTATTGTGGACAGTTATTGTGAGTCCTTGTATTTGCCTGGTAGTGCTGTTGCCCCAGCTCTTTGTTCCACTACAGAAGTCGCGACAAAATGAGTACTCGTAAAGTGAGTCGTACACCGGCGCCTTCAGTACTTTTGACAAGCAAGGTGGCATGGCGATTGGACGCTAGGCACCAGGATGAGAAATGAGAAATGAGCAGACTTTCAATTGTTTGATACCGATACACCCCAGATGGACTGCCTAACTAAGGGACTTAGTAAGTTGCTTCGGTGGGTTCACGCAATGATTCGCGTGGAGTGCAGTCAACATCAGGAGAGCTCTTCTTAAGATGTAGAAGCTTTTCGAAAGTAGCTGCAGACGAAGTATCCACAGTGCTTACGGCGTCTATCAGGTCGGCAGTTCGAAGCTGACAAGTTAATGGTGTTTCAGCGCGAATATTACTGTAAAAGTACGCCAAAACACCTGCATCAGAACTCGTAAGTCCTGTAGGTCCCGAGAGTTATGGTACTCCGGCTTTTACTTTCCGCATTGGTGCACGTCAGAACAGGCTTTTCGGGTTTTTGGTGAATCGTGCGGTTAGCTGCAGATGCTGATGCGAGCGATCTTCTCGGATGAACGTGGTGTATTGCTTCTGATTTACGCATATGCAGTAAGATTTTCGGTAACGCGCTCTTGTATACCGTTTCTTGAGAACAAGCTTGAGTGTTCGACTGTGAAGTCCACATAGTGATTTCTTGCGCTTCTTAATCGTTAGTGATGCGGACTGTTCAACAGCTGTGACGAGGGCGCCCGTCAACGTAGCATACAGCTAATGAACCGGATGGGGTGAGTTTAATTAGTTCCAAACGTTAGCTGTCACGTAAAAACGTATTGTATTTACGTTCAATATGCGGTATTTCTTACGGTTATTGGTGGCAGAACAGAGTAAGTTGGTGCTGTGGATAAAATCGGCTGGTCCGAGGGAACCACGGATTTCCAGTCTATCAACCACTAAATTCTCATTGCTGAGAACTGAGTCAAGAAGCGAGAAAGTATGATCATCCCGCCATCATATGAAACCTGGTATGTGCCCAGTTGAAGCCAAGTTTTCCATTAGTTAGAAGAAGCGCGCTGCCCATGCGCACGAAAGCAGGGAAGTTTATTTGGGGAAGGTTGAAAGCACCCATCTAAAGGGTTGAAAAGAAGCTTAGAGATGGCAATTTCCAAACATGCTAAGACGAGGTCGTCTGTTGCACAATCAGTAGACAGGGGCCTTATAATACTCCAACACAGTGGAGGTCAGCGTTATTCAAACGTATATTGCAGCAAACTACTCCAGGAGTAAATGATTTTCAGATTGTCGCAATGAAATATCGCAAGTGAAGCGTCTTTTATGGAGAGTTAGCCTATCACCTTTACCTTCAGCTTCATCACCTCGAGATAACAGCGTTCCGTCGATTTCAAGAGTAACAGGCAAGCGGAACTTTCTGGCTTCGGTTAATTGCACCTGTGGAACATCTTTGCGCAAAGTGGGGATACCGTGGGACAGCGTTCGTCCAAACAGATTCCAACGATAGTCCTGCAGAAAGATGTGCACACGGGCTGCTCAATCAAAAACCAGAAGAGCGCCGAGGACACGGTATACGATGCGTCAGATGAGTTTTAAGTTGCTCTGGTGTCACTTTCATTGCTTTACGAAGTTTACACGTTTCTTTGAATGCATTTCAGTTCTCTTAAAAATACATCAACATTCGAACTTTGTATCATACTCAAAGACCCAGTACGCGATGCACTGCCTTATCTGTAGTCAATGGTATAGCACACCGTATACGAGGCTTCCTGCAGAAACCCAAAAAGTTCTCATCTCATCAGAACCAGGCTGCATTCAGTTGGTTCACGATTCCTAAGGGTCTTCTCAACCACCTGGTATCACCACCAACAATGTTACTCCTTAGAGTGTGTACGTGAGTATGCGCATGACCGTCATCTGCCAGCAGATTAAAATGCTCTTTCAGAAGAGTAATCTGCCTGTGATCCCAAGAAGCCTCGAACTGAAAGTGTGTGGCGTAGTTTGACATCAAACTCTTGATATCCAGAGATCGTGAGAAAAATATAGGTATTCAGACCTAGCCAAGTTTGAGAATAATCCCAAGAACTAAGAGAGAAGGAAGAACAGCGCAAAATGAGCTCCAGACCACTCGGTCTTAGTGAAGAATGGGCCACCGGAAAGGGGCGTAAAACACAAGTGCGTTGAACAACACTCGGAAAGGTGTGAGTGAAACCTCTTCGAAAATTAAATCACTAGATGAATCGCTAGGAAAATGCAAGCGTCCGTCACGTGCAGTTTGTTGTACAGTGCAGAAAATGACACTGGGTTCATATCAGACTTCCATGACAAGCATACACTGAAGGATGTACACAGCACGGACAAGTGGAAGAGGCTGTTGCAGTGAGGTTCTTCATAAAGTTCATCATCGTTGGTCACCAAACCCTGCACACCAGACAAGCACTTTGTTCACTGGCGAGCAAATTACTTACCAATTTTCCAATGCCGCCAAAACCGAGTCAACTTCTCTCGTGCATTTGTGTACGCTTGCGGTAGCTACAACGCCCAAATTGATCTCAAAGAGGCCTCGCAGGGCATCGCCAGGTACAACCATTCCTGTTATCACGAGACTGAAACTGTAATTGTCCAGGCCTTTCTAGAATATTGAGAAAGCTCAATTAAATTCAGGGGTTAGAATGGTCACGAGGTTTGGAATATCTCCTGATCGCAAACAGAAATTGGTCCGGTCCCGCTGTTATCCATCATCCGCTTAGTAAAACCAACGCTTCCGATCACGTCGGCAAACCACACCTCGCCCGCATGACATTTGAAAGACCAGCAGTGTAAGTCAGTTCGTCAAACTGCCCACAAGCTTCAGCCACACAATGGCACTNCTGCTGAAAGTTTTCCAACGTGACCTTGTAGGAAGGCGAACTTCCGTGGGGAAAGAAGCTACAAAAAACGCCCACACGTTTACCATTGCAATCTGTAGCAACCACCTGCCACAAATGGTGAGTCCCGTTGTTGCACTCAGCTGTGGAATCCGTCATGATAACACCACCGTACTTTACGTACAGTTCCTAAAACCTTTCGAGCGCGGACGACAACGCCAACAGCCTGCCTTCATCGTCTGCTTACAAGAACCTAGGTCCCACGAATTCTAGCGTATTCCGTATACTCTCCAGATCACAGTCCGGAGGCTCCCGTCGTCGCATCCTTCGCCTTAACTGTCCCACATTACTACGATTCATCGTAATATCATATTCACGCCCAAAGTAACCAACGACTTCGTGGATCCTATGGTCACCATCCAATAGCCCACAAACAACCTCCTCCACAGTACTTTCTAGCCTACGGTTGGCTGGATATACTCCCGGGTCGACCGACATTGTCCGGTGGTAGTGAACCAAGTAGGTGTGTGATATATGCAGATCTCTATTCTTGTACGATACATGAATTGCGGGTTGGACACTGGGAATATTGAAACCTGTAACATCATATCACCGTGCGGGAAGCACAACATACCCACCTGTGGTTCACGCCTTCCATTCGCTTGCTCTTCCTAGTACAGTGCGCATAAAACGGTAGCAGTGTTTGTGCACTGCACATTCGAGAATTTCTCCAACCGAATCTCGGTAGCACTGGGTAAGGATTACAAAACTTCTCAAAACGTAATTGGCTCCAGTCTTCAATTGAAACATTCACAACTGCTTATGGAATTCCGCAAACGCGTCACGATGGAAACCATCAGGAAATTGTGCTCGAAACACTTTGCTGAGGTCAACCGGTTTCGACATCTTACGCGGAAACCGGCTGCCTACCGATCTATGCAGCAACACTCGATTTCATACCACGAATTAACAGTTAATCAACACTTGCCGCATCAAAGTCCGCATATAAACACTCCACAGCCGCAGGTGTCTGGGTATATGGACTTATGGGTACACGTATGTACATGAATATGTATATATGCTCATAATCTGACCATATAATTACACACTCGTGGGCGTATATCTGATACATGTTTGCAGACGTCTTTTATTTTACTACGCATCTGTCCACATATGGGATGCTAAATGCGCAAACGCCTGTGCATCCCTGGATGTACCTTCAGGGCACGTGCCACCGACATAAATGCGAACACTATTTTGCGAGACAAAGTAAAGTGTAGTGTTTTATGTTTTTACAAGTTTTACCTGCACTACTCCACTTCAGCTTGGCACAACACTCGGTTCGATGAGTTTTCCGGACATTTTGTGTGAGAATAGGCCGTGACTGTCGTCAGTGTGGGGTATTGCGACACCAAATGAGTTACCTAATAAAGCGCGTCATGGAAGTACCTCCCACGAACGGTCATTTCTTTGGCCCTCCCCATGAGGTATTTCTGCAGGTGGTTTCACAACACTACAGTGCCTCCCCCAAAGCTTTCGCGTCAGCAGTGTGAAGGTTTGAATTTTCCGTGAATGAGAACTTCCAAATACCGTGCTAAAAGATGGATGTTGACGGACACAGAGAACGCGATTTGCGGCCGTGAAAATACCAGTCACAGTCTCTGACGTGCTTACGGGCGACGATGCCGCGCCCACAACAGCAACAGGTCTTCAGGCCAGATCGACAGAACGAACCGAGTCCAATTCCATTGCCGTTACAAGTCCCTTTCTCAATCTTAGGCCTTACATCCCGAGCTCTTCCTCACAATCTCCATTCTCTCTTGCAACAGCAAACGAGGAAGTAGCCTATAAATGCATTTACACGAACTGTCTGAGTTTGTTTGATAGAGTGCTGGAATTCCGATGGCTGGTTGGGGTCACTCACCCGCACAACATTGCTTTCAAGGCGACTTGGCTAACAGGCAGTATCGGCGACGATGAGTAGAGTGTCCATGGACGCTCAGTTCATCAAACTGACTCCGATTGAGGGGGAACGGAGGCCCAAAGATTTTTCTTAAGCAGAACCTCCTTACATTCACGCTTATCCGGGAATATCAGTTCTTTGATTAATGTGACGCTCTGTAGTTTTGACTAACATTGCGCGGCCAACACTCACTCCTAGTAGGGGTTGGTTGTGATTCCCCCTCATTCAACACATCAGATGATGACGCTCTTCACGTAAGCCTAGAAAGCACCCTAGGATTACAGCGTTCTACTCGTCTACTCCGACGCACTCAAGGTAAACTAGGCAGCGATGTCTCCCGAGGACTGTGAATGTGGATTATCTATTTCACTGTCGACGTTGATACAATGGAGAGCATGGACACAACACATCACCGCCCTGAGGCAGCATCGTTCTGGTCAGATTCTCTCCTTACCGGCCCTAGTCACCACCAATAAAGGCCGCCTGGCCAACAGAGTAATCATCAAACCACCAATTGGACACGGTGACCACCTCCTGCTACAGCAACCAGTAGGAAAATCCGCAGTTCGAAACTTCAGTCAGGCCGATTTCAATTGCCTGAGACGCCGTCTAGGACCACTCCTTTCCGATTGTAATTCCGTGTACCAGAACTAACATGTGTTCCAAAACGCAATTCGGAAAACAGAGAATTCATTCGTGCCGAACAAATTGTGCACCTCCTCTAATAGCTCACTCCTTCCGCACAGAATACGTCGACCCCTTGACAACCGTCGCCAAGCATTCTCAAAACACAAGCTTATGGGTAACCCGACCAACCTAATTCTGTCCACACTGTTTGAAATAGGTGTATGGAGGAAACCTGCGACTACATTAAACCCGTGTAAGAAAGGAACCTCCAAAACTGTGGCCTGAACAAAACCCGTCATCCAAACATACGGGTAGGCTGACAGTGAATAAGCCTTCAGGTATGTCTCTGCGACTGATCGACAGGGAGGCTTCTTCAGACACCCCAGCTGTGGCCGGGTTATCTAAGGAGTACTATTCGGCCATCCACCACGGTACACCGTCGAACTGGTAGCCAAATCTACTACTGGAGAGCTTGCAGCAGCCAGTATTTTCACCGCTGAGTTCCATGCACTAGATATTGGGGATCTTTTATTCAAGGTTACTTCATACAGTGCACTTGGTCCTAACAAGGTCCATCCCAGAATTCTCAGATAGGCAGCTGCTGGCCTGACAGAACACCTTCGTAAACTGTTTAATCAGGCACTTCGAACTGGCGTTCCAACCAGTGTATGGAAGGAAACCACGGTGGTGCTCATCCTCAAAGCGAGTGCTCGACACTCACGGCTGGTTATCGGCCAATCAGCCTTACTAGCATTCCGTGCAGGATAATGGACCATTTACTGAATCATGCCATCTTCGGTCACTTTCTGTCAAACAGCCTTTTTCCCCTACTCAGCGTGGCCTGCTTCCAAATCGGTCGTACACAACAAATTTAGTGGTCTTTATGGACAGTCTGATGGAGACAGGAGACAGTGTCCTAATATCAGATGTTATGTCCTTCGATTTCACCAAGGCTTTTTACCCCGTCCCATGGCCGCCTCGGACTAATTAGAAGTTTATGCTATCCAGAGCGATGTTTTTGGCTGGACTGCCTCTTTTCTGACTACTAGAACTTTTAGAGTTAAAACCGGATCAGATCTTTCGTCTCTGTCATTCATTAATGCTGGAGTTCCTCAAAGGTCAGTATTAGGTCCTGTTTTGTTTCCTATTTACACCAACCACTGTCCGGACAATATTTCAAGCAACACCCTTCTATACGCCGACGACCTGAAAATCTGGTAAGCCATTGATGCCAGTGCACTACAGATTGATCTTGACGCGATTAGGCGCTGACCGGAAGACTGGAGCCCCCCACTAAGGACAATGAGTGAGCGCAAATTTCACTTAATAGAGATTCTGATAACGCCTTCGTGATTCATAGTGTGTTCAGTACAGTGGATATCACAGAAATCGATCTATAGAGTAATCTGGGTATGTGGCTGCCGTTTAAGTTGTCCTTCGTGTATCTCCATGAGAAAGCGGTATAAAAGCGATTTGTCAGTATAAGGCTGATTGAACGCACATTTCAAGCATAGATATGAAGGCGTTTTGAATGCTTTACCGGAATTACATGTGACCGCTCCCGAGTGTGCTAATCAGGTTGCGTATACCGGCCTGAAGAAAGACGTACTTGCTGCCGAGAGTGTCCAGCGCGTTGCTACCAAGGCAGCCACGGGCCTGAAAAATGTTGGGAAATATAGGTATTAAGACCTAGCCAAGTTTGAGAATAATCCCAAGAACTAAGAGAGAAGGAAGAACAGCGCAAAATGAGCTCCAGACCACTCGGTCTTAGTGAAGAATGGGCCACCGGAAAGGGGCGTAAAACACAAGTGCGTTGAACAACACTCGGAAAGGTGTGAGTGAAACCTCTTCGAAAATTAAATCACTAGATGAATCGCTAGGAAAATGCAAGCGTCCGTCACGTGCAGTTTGTTGTACAGTGCAGAAAATGACACTGGGTTCATATCAGACTTCCATGACAAGCATACACTGAAGGATGTACACAGCACGGACAAGTGGAAGAGGCTGTTGCAGTGAGGTTCTTCATAAAGTTCATCATCGTTGGTCACCAAACCCTGCACACCAGACAAGCACTTTGTTCACTGGCGAGCAAATTACTTACCAATTTTCCAATGCCGCCAAAACCGAGTCAACTTCTCTCGTGCATTTGTGTACGCTTGCGGTAGCTACAACGCCCAAATTGATCTCAAAGAGGCCTCGCAGGGCATCGCCAGGTACAACCATTCCTGTTATCACGAGACTGAAACTGTAATTGTCCAGGCCTTTCTAGAATATTGAGAAAGCTCAATTAAATTCAGGGGTTAGAATGGTCACGAGGTTTGGAATATCTCCTGATCGCAAACAGAAATTGGTCCGGTCCCGCTGTTATCCATCATCCGCTTAGTAAAACCAACGCTTCCGATCACGTCGGCAAACCACACCTCGCCCGCATGACATTTGAAAGACCAGCAGTGTAAGTCAGTTCGTCAAACTGCCCACAAGCTTCAGCCACACAATGGCACTACAGTACACCTAGATATTTCATGGATAGAGTGCCGAAGGTGAAAACACCTTATACAGAAAGCCCCTTCCATCGATCGGTCACGGAAGAACATTGCAATCTTATGATGAAGCTCCGAACCAGGACTTAAACCATTGGATGTTCCCTGCGTCTCCATTGAAGTTAGACAGCATTCCAGTTGAACAAACCATTCACATAACCCGGAACTTATTCTCCGAGTAGTGCGTGCCCGCGTGTTCCGAAAATCCTCTGGCACCGAGGTCGTTTTATTTCCCGTGGTTAGAAAGAATAACTTCATTGGAGAGTTCTGGTGTCCTTGTGATGAAAGACGTCAACTTGTCCAGAATCACTCTCTTCTGACCTACAAGCGGTCTCCGAGCGTTCATTAGCTGCAAACTTGAGCTCAGTAATTTCCATTGGCCTNGTGGCCTGAGAGAGCACGGTAGTAAACACGCAAGATGCCAGACCTGTCAAACCCCATCTCGATTAGATTGTCATCACCAATGAAGAAATGATGATGGCTAATATTGGATAAGGTGACCATTCTGTCATCGTGTTTAACTTACTGTCCAGCACCAAGCTAGCTCGCAGGCCCAGTTAACCCTCGTCGCGAAAATTTGAAGCGTATGTATGTGCTATGTAGTCGGCAGTCGAGCAATCAATCAAGACTGAATAGCGAAGAACTGTTGCCCAGAATCAAGCTTCTTCAGTGTACGTCGCACTAAATCGCGTTTTCCTCAGGTACGCAGTCATCAGACGCAAAAAGCAAAAGGCCCTTGGGGAGAGAGAACAAATATTTATTCGACGAAATGCACGGGTGGACTCTTATAGGGCTATAAAACGCACCAACACGCGAATTAGCTAGAGAGGCTAGAGATCGGCCGTCGACGAGCGAGTAAACCGGAAGAGTGTGACACGTGTGTCCTTCGCGTTCGCGCCACGGTCACATGACATGCAGACAAACAATCGGACAGCATGCATCATGCGAGCTTTCTTAATAGCTCGGGTAAAATACGCAACTGTGAGTTTTGGAACTATTCTACACTCCACACCGCAGGCAGGCCAGCGAAATCTCCAACCCGCTACACTTCGATCATCTAACAACGATGACATGGGAGTCAATAGGGAAGAAAAACGTAGAAGTGAGAGATCTACAGGGAATAGTGAGCGAATAAGCTCACAAGTTTTGTCGTAATGTATAATGATAACGACAAATCAGAGCGGTTGCAGTCCTTCTGGATGAGGCTTGACTGGTATGAAACGTCGTACCGCACTGACCTGACTTCTCGGACAGCGGCAACACTGTTCTTTTCGTTGAAATCTGGGCCATACTTGTAGTAACTTTGAAGATTCTTGTGATCATCCTCGATGTTCACACGACAGACGTTTATACAATCCAATTAAACAAATGTAGTGCGCAGTCCTTCGTTCTTGAGAATTTTTCTGTCACTCTTTGGAAACACGTAACATCGTCGATCACTCCAAACGATATACAGCTAAACTATTAGAGATTTCCACAGGCCTAGCAGGCAGTATCCGGTTTCTGCTCTTCCTTAATAGGTAGCCGATTATCTCGGCAATCTTGCGTGAATGTTAGGCGCCCAGTCGAGTGTATCGGTTAATAGCCTGACTGCAATCTATCACTATTTGTTTTCCGTGCCGTTCTTTCACAATCACCAGTG
Source organism: Paragonimus westermani (assembly GCA_008508345.1). Lineage (NCBI taxonomy): Eukaryota > Metazoa > Platyhelminthes > Trematoda > Plagiorchiida > Troglotrematidae > Paragonimus > Paragonimus westermani. The sequence goes on from QNGE01006951.1 coordinate 26,027, forward strand.
GCTGGGCACGCCAAGGAGAAGGCGACTGTTTGGTAATACGGTTTCAAGTGTCCCGATTTCTGAAAAAATCAAATGTTCGTTGCATGCCGGGTAACGTCGCGACTTGGTTGCCATATTAGTTTGTGGTTGGGCAGTTAATTTCCAAACAGTGTGGGAGGTTCGATGTGGGTTGCAAACAAACTACGTAGGCAGAAAGACAGTTTCTCGCTATTAAAAGGAATGTCGACGTTCCGTGAAGTTTGATAAAGTCATGACTGAGGAGCACATCGGAGCACAGGCTAGGCAACACAGGGAGCTTGATTTAATAAAACTAGCAATTCTTGCATCATATTGCAAGTTGAAGGTGCCCCTGTGTAAAGACGGCTAATGCAGTTGATGCTACGGTTATTGTGTTGCACGACTTTTAATCCCGCTTCGACATCTCTGAACGATAGAGCTTAAAATGTGGCTGTCGGACCTTATGTTTCGTATTGAGATTCCTAGGGGTTTGAGGTTATCTTGGCAGCAGCGTTAGTGAGGCAAAACGGAGCCAACGCGACATTCTTAGAGGAGGGTTGTTGAACAGCTAATGTAAAGTTTCTGAAAGGTATCGCCGACCGGCATACCTATCGATAATAGTCTGTTTAACACATCCCTTGCATAGTGCGCTTCTTGGTATGGATGTCAATCATCGCCACAGAACTAGCATTTGCCACAGACGGCCACCGACACGTTTTCTCCAGGCGGTTGAGAAAAGGACTGAGGCTCAGGGAGTGTTTTGGAAGCCACAGCTTAGGCGGAGCAGGTATAGGGAACTGTGTAACGCGCAACCGAAACCAGCGAGCGCGCAC